>SJXQ01006623.1:103768-148050 GCA_006408695.1 Aepyceros melampus
ATTAAAAATTTAGAGTCAAGGTTAGATTTTCAAAAATACAATATTAAAGAAGAAGAATGATAAGAAAAAAAAAAAAGTCACAGGAATTATTAAGGGCCAACACCAACAGCCACTCAAAAACAAACAAACAAACAAAAAATTGTATATATATGTATATACGGCATTTGCTTTAAAAATAGGGTCTTTTTTTTGGAAAAGTGATAGTAGGTTATAAAAACTAAAATTAAAAGAGAAATAGAGGACTTAAAATTTTTTTAAAAAAAGAAGAAAAACAATCAAACAAAAAATCTACCAAAAAATAATAATAATATAAAATAATAATAAAAGAGAATGGTTGAAAAAATAGTAAAGATATTTCTGGGACTTTCTCTGGTGTTGGAGGCAGTGTGGGGTCACTTCCAAGGCGGTTCCCTCTGTTTAGCTTCTTCTGTTCGCTGGTCTCTTCAGTGTCTGATTTCCGCCCTGACACAAGGGGGTGGTGGAAGTCACTTTTTTTTCTTTTTTTTTTTTAAGGCTCACTTAGTCAGTCGCGCTGTGGGGAGGGAGGGATGCTGCTACCAAATAGCTCTGGTGTGTATTCGCAGTGTCTCAGCCCTGCTGGGCCTGCCCCTACACCTGGCGCACACCGCTCAGGCTCTACGTTTCTCCTCCCGCCCCGTCTGAGGCCGGCTCTAGGCTGCATGCACCTCCCTGGTCTAAGCCTCTCAGGCTCGGCGCCCAGGTAGTCACAGATTCAATTGGGCCTGCGTTTTGTGCCCTTCCCAGGACCAAGTAGCTCAGGTGTTTGGCGAGTGCAGTAGCGCGGTTTATCGTCTTTTCCTGCTGCTCAGTTTTCTGGGTGTACCCCTGGCTCCCCCTTTTCAGGCAGATTGTGACTGCCCACACCCCAAGAAGTCTTAGTTAGCAAAGAAGCCTGCTTGCAGTTTGGTCAGTAAAGTCTCTCCGGGGCTGCGATTGCTACGTTCCAGCCCTTACGGCTCTGGCTGCCTGTTACTAGTGGGGGATGGTTTGCAGCCGGCTATTCTGTTCCGTCCTTTGTTCTGTTCGCGGTCCTGGCGGTGTCTTGTTAGAGCTTTTCGCGTGGTAACTGTCCCACAGTCTGGTGTACTAACCTGAATTAGTTCACTGGGGTTACGCGCGGGCATTCCGGCCGGTTCTTAAGAAGTGCTGCTGCCCGCTTCTTGCGCTCCTCCTTGCCCAGCCTCCATTTGCTAGTGGTGGATGCAGGCGTCTGCTCTGCTCCTCCACTGGGGGAGTTACTGTTGGGCTCGCAATCCATTGGTCTTAATCACCCGTTTGTTTTTCTTCCCTGTTTTGTTGCCCTCTGTGCTTCCAAGGCTCGCCACAGATTCGGCAGTGAGAGTGTTTCCCAGCGTTTGGAAACCTCTCTTTTTAAAACGCTCTTCCCAGGATAGGACTCCCTTCCCGGGATGGAGCTCCCTCCCTACCTCCTTTGTTTCTTTTTTTGTCTTTTGTATTTTTCCTACCTGTTTTTGAAGTCAATGTTCTGCTTTTCTGGATGCCTGATGTCCTCTGCCAGCATTCAGAAGTTGCCGTGTAGATTTTACTCAGCATTGAGATGTTCTTTTGATGAATTTGTGGGGGAGAAAGTGGTCTCCCCGTCCTATTCCTCCACCATCTTAGGCGCCTTCTCTGAATGTTGAGTTTTAAGCCAACTTTTTCACTCTCTTCTTTCACTTTCATCAAGAGGCTCTTTAGTTGTTCTTCACTTTCGGCCATAAGGGTGGTGTCATCTGCATATCTGAAGTTACTGATATTTCTCCCAGCAATTCATCTACACATATCTTATAGTTCAGTCAGTCTGACCTACTCACTGTTCCAACCATATTGGGAGAGGTTATAAAGAACAGAACAGAAAAGCAAGAGAGGAGAGCTGCCAGGGTCCAGCCCCGGTGGATCCAGGGAATTCAAAGAGGGGATGGTGTTGGTGAGGAAAAACTTATTTATTTGTTAATATAAGATTAGATTAGAAAGAAATAGTGTAGTAGGAAAATTTAGTGGAGAAAAGAGGCTGAATAACTTGTTTATGTAGAGAACTAATAAAACTTTGATACAAGAAGTTTGCACCATCTACGTTAGGCCACCGGTGTCCTCTTGAATATTGGGGGGTGCCCTGCCTTGGGCTCCCCCTCGCATGGATCTTAAAAGCCAAGACAAGTAAGTAGACATGGCGAGCCTCCACACCCCAGATGGGAATTCAGCCAGAAATTAGAGTAAAGAGGAGACACAGGGGAAACCAGTCCAGCGACTGGCCCGGCCTCTATTGTCTAGAAGCGCCTTTTATACCTTGTTGATTGTACATAGAAATCAATGGGTAATACAAAACTATGCCGTGTTAGCAGCCCAGACTCTTATCAAAACCAGGCTTTTCTCTCTGCATATCCTAGTTGTATACACAAGTCTTAGATGATTTACATCATCTTCCAGCAAAAAGGCCAATGAACATTTTACGGCCCTTTTCTGATAAGGGTTTGTTAACCAGAAGACTCATTTGTGTTGTTCTTCCCAAAGTCTGGTGCCACTCTTAGAAAACACTAAATAAAGTTACATTCTTACATAGCAAAGATACAGCAATTTATAACAAGTAAAAGGAGTACAGTGATTTATAACAAAAGAAAAGTAATTAACTCAAAAGTCTAGTGTTGCTAACATCAAAACTATTATATATCTTTTTCCATATCCTGTTTACATTGATTAACATCCTCCCAGGTGCTTAAAAGATAAAGAATATGGAGGCCTGGCAGCAATCATTGAGTCAACAGTGAAAGCCTGTCACCCATATGATTTTTAGCTATTTAGAAAAGGCTCTGTGTCTTTAAGATGCTTAAGCTTTGTGCCCCTCACAGTTGGGGGCTGTAAGCAATTCACAAGCTGTAAAAGGTCCGGGGGAACCTGTTAGGCAAGATAGAGCATTATCAGAGGGGGTTTGAGCTGAAACAACCCTTTCAAATGCAGAAGACTAAAGCCCTGAATTAACTTTTTCCAGAGAGTGTCAGAAGAGTGGAAAAGTACAATACAATAAGACAGGCAGATTCTTATTTTGGGTACATGCTCAGGAAAACCTGAGACCCAAATCGCCTTGCCCATCGGGCCTCTCCGTATGACCTTGTCATAGGTGGGATTCCTCACCCTGGCTCCCGGCAAAGAGCTATCCTGGGTGCCTTGCTTAAAGGGCAGGTGTCTAAATTTGGTAACTACTTACCACTAATTCTCTCTCCTGAAAGAAATTCCATTTTCTCTACAGTGTGATTTACTTTTTATTTTAGGGAACTGAGTAGTTCCATGATGACCAGGCTTTTATTAGGTGGTCTGAGCTGAGATGCTAAGAACTGAAGTGATCCTGGAAGGGACACCTGGGACTCTAAGTGAGAGCCTCTGGCCCAGGGTGAGAGGAGCAGCTATATCCACTGTTGGTGAAAAGGTTCTGTACACCAGAAAGTGCCAGAACCCTCCTGGGGAAAATGAAGTTCTTAATGGGAGCAAAGGGCAAACATTTCCAGATCATGGTTCAGGTGACAATAGCAGGCTTTCACCTCCTATCTTTTGCAATACCACTCTTGATTACCCTTATTATGAAATGTGAGTTATTGCATAATTTACATTAAAGTCTAACGCAAAGAACCTGGGATGCTCAAGCACCAAACCCTTGATATGTTCTCTGAGCAGCATCATTTGCTGCCATGGTGATGGCAGCCCCTTTAAAAATCTCAGAACTGTGAAAACACGGATCAGCCTTTTGATTCTTTGTGTTCCCTGAGGAGCCAGAGGTAGTTCCAGCTGTTGAGGGGCTCGGTGTTGTATTAAAGAACACTCAGTCTGAGCCTTCCCGCCTCTGCCAGTCTGTCAAGTCGCGCCTTCTCCTTGTGACGTGTCCTGTTAAAATGCTCCCAGCTTTGATGGAGCTCAGTGGTACATCCACCATGAGGCAGCTCACCTTTCCTCTCCTTGTTCCCAGCAGAAAGTTTCCTCCTTCAGTTCCCCATGTATGTGACAGCACAATCCTGTAGCTAGTTTTTCTCATGTTGTGGTCCATTTTATCCTTGAAGCAAAAAGGGGGGTTGATTTGGTTTGGATTTATAGTTTTATTATTCCTCTGAAGTTCTTCATATAGGGCCTTCTATACTGAAAGTATTCACTAAACACTGGGTACAAAAATGACTCAAAACCAAGTATGGGTCAGCACCCGAAGTCACGTCTTGGGATTAAGGGAGATAACCAAAGTAAGTCTTGCAGGCTGAGGCAGGGACAATGAACAAAGGGAAGGAAAAGATATGGTGGGAAAGTATTCTTGTGTTCTTGAGACAGAAAGAGTTCCATGTGCTAAGGCAGGGAGCTCAGCAACAGCACGGCTTGGTCAGGAGAATACAGTAAATTCAGAAGGACTGGAGGGCAGAAGTGTTTGCTCACCAAGGGGGCAGTGTAATGCCCAGAGAGAACTTGTGAAGAAAGCATCTCAAGTAAGGAGACGCTGGGGCTATCCTCTGCCTCATATCCCTTTCTGAGCTAAAATTATTTCAATAAAGCAATTTTACTGAAAATAACTCCGAGTGTGACTACAGACACTGCGTTTCTTGCTTCTTTCTATTATCCTTCAAATAAAAACGAACTGGTGAAGAAATCGCACTTGTCAGGTGGGACTCAAGCCCAGCTGCACTTCAGATCTGGAACATGAACCCAGGACCCCTGACTTAGGAGGGGACTGAACCCAGCGTCTTCTAAGTGAAACCTCCCACCTGGCCTCAGGACTACCGAAGCTCAGGTTCTTCCATCTTGTTGCAAGCACAGGCAAAGAGGGAGTTTACTGGCACAGGACAGACTTCGTGAGAAGCACCGGAGGGCCGGCAAGGGAGCATAGCCCCGATAACAGGGCTGCACCCTTACAGTCAAAGGAGAGGCAGGAGGGAGAGGCCAGCTCCCTTACTCTGGGTAGCGGCAATGCTCGCATCATTAGTGCCCCCTCCGGCCCTCCGTGGTCTACCTGGGACTGTCTCGGCGAGACTTAAGTCATACATATGTCAGCAGAAGGGTGTTTCAGGGCAACGGCCTCTTTCCCCTGGGCTCCTACTCCTTCCGCCTCTATTCCTGTCTGGCTAGAGGCAGAAGTGCGGTTGGCAGGGTCTGCTACCTTATAGACCTCCCAAGGCTGAACGCTGCTCTTGGGTCCATTTTTCTGTGGCAGTGGCCCAAGGAAGCAGGTTTAGTTTCAAAATGTTCTGATTGTTGTTTAGAAGCCTGATGTTCTTGGCATTTTCTGCTTGGTGTCCAGCTTATGGTGATCTCCTGAGGTCAGTCTCTCCACCTATCTACATCTGTCTATATATGTGTGTGTGAAATAAAATCTCTCTCTCTAGAAATCCTACTGGGATTTCTAGTTGGGTAACTATTATTCTATCCCCATCAATAACACTTCCAAACAACCAGTCAGAAACCTGGAAGATTTCTTGAATAGCTGTACCAGCCTTCTCCAATAAGCAAATGGGTCTGGACTTCCAAATGTATTTATAAGTCAGTTTTCTCGAACTCAGAAAACAGACAGCATGGAAAAGGTTGCAGTGACTCTCCAAGGCTCACTCGTGGTCTTCAGGGCACATGGTCTTCAGGCTCTGGGCTCAGTAACTCACTCCCTTACCCTACACTGTCTCCCGTCTTTTTTTCCCTTTCTAGTTCAGCTCTCACTGAAGTCCCATGTGTATTTGTCCAGTACACCATTTATACAAGTAATATTTGGAAGCACTTACTTCTAGAGCTCAATCTTTTTAGTATATACAATGCACACAAAGACTATTAAACATATGTAACTACATAAAAATACATCTTTTCCCACATTTATAAACTACTGGCACAATAAGGTCAAGTTCCTGAAGGGTGGGACTCACGGATGCCAGTGGGATATAACCAGTAGTGGCTGGAAGCTTACAGCTGTGTTCACACTGGCCTCATCTCCCTCACAACACTCAGCTATTTGGGCTCCTGTCCTGAAGCCGGGCACAGTCCTCACCCATCACACTACTTCCAACCCCAGTTGGGTTCATAGTATCAGCGTCGTCTTCATCTTCAGCTGGGCAGCTGGACTAAACTTCCCACAGCCGGCCGGCTAATGAGTGAAAGATCAGAGCTCGAAGCCAACCCCATCGATCCCAAACAGCACGATTGTTCCATTCTGTGTTGTACTTGACGCTTCTCACCTGCCACGATAATCTGCACCTTCAATGACTTTTTTGAATAAAGAAAACCAGTTGATACACATCAGATAAAATTCTTTGCTGTGTATGTCACTAGAGGGGTCATGGAATTCTAAAAGTCACCCCAAGCCACATGGCAGCCAGATATTATCCCTCACCCTAGTTGTTCAAAGGAAACTGACTTTTGCATCTTGTTGCTAAATTATTTCACTCTCGGTAATTCTAACATTAAAACAAACAAAAAAAAACTGCAAAGAGTCAGCTCTTGCCAAATTGATCTATAGACTCAATTCCAGTGAAAATCCCAGCATGTTGCTTTGTGTCTATCAATACACTGATTCTAAAATTTATCTGGAAAGGCAAAAGACCCAGGATAGCCAGCACAATACTGAAAGAGAAGAACAAAGTTACAATTTGTTCAAACTACCTGACTTCAAGACTTACTTTAAAGCTTTGTTTCTTTCACTAATACTAGAACAGAAGTGTGGTATTGTTGAAAATTTGACAAGTATTAATGAAACAGAATGGAGAGCCCAGAAACAGACCACATAAATATGGTCAACTGATGGTTGAAAAAAAAAAAAAAGGCAATACAGTGGAGCAAACATAATCTTTCTAGCAAATGGTGCTATAATAACTGGACATACACATACACAAGGAAAAACTTTATACACAGACCTTAAACCCTATGAAAACTAACTGCTAATGAATCATAACCTAAATGTAAACTGTAAGATTATTAAAATTCTAGAAGATAAAAGGGGAGAAAAATCTAGGTGACCTTGGGTAGGGTGATGTCTTTTTAGATACAATACTAAAGGCGTAATCCAGGAAATAAATAATTGGTGAACTGGACATTGTTAAAATTAGAAACTTCTGTTCTTTAAAAGACAATGTCAAGAGAATGAGCATGCAAGCCATAGTTGGGAGAAAGTATTTGCAAAAAACACAGAGATAAAGGACTGTTATCCAAAATAGCATAGAATTCTTAAGACTTAGGAACAAGAAAAAAAATTTAATGAGTAAAAGATATTAGTGGACATCTTACTAAACAAGATATATAAATGGAAAAAAAGCACATGAAAACACGCTTCATATCATACATCATTGAGAAAATCCAAGTTAAAGCTACACAGTGAAGTATCACTGCACATCTTTTGGAACAGCTAAATCCAGAACACTGGCAACGCCAGCTACTGGTGAAGACATGGAGCAATATGAGCTCTGATTCTCTGTTGGTAGAAACTCAAAACAGTATGATCACTTTGGAAAACAGTTTGGCAGTTTCTTACAAAACTAAACATATTCTTACCACACAATCAAGCAGTCACACTCCTTGGTATTTACTCAAATGAACTGAAAAATTATGTCCACATAAAAACCTACAAACAGATGTTCAGAGCAGTTCTGTTCATAATTGCCAAACTTGAAGCAACCAAGACAGTCTTCAGTAGGTGGATGGATAAACTGTAGTCCAATGGGCTTCCCTGATGGCTCAGCTGGTCAAGAATCTGCCTGCAATGTGGGAGACCTGGGTTCGATCCCTGGGTTGGGAAGATCCCCTGGAGAAGGGAAAGGCTCCCCACTCCAGTATTCTGGCCTGGAGAATTCCATGGACTGTATAGTTCATGGGGTCACAAAGAGTCAGACAGGACTGAGTGACTTTCAAAAATCCAGATAATGGAACACTACTCAGTGGTGAAAAGAAACAAGCTATCAAACCATGAAAAGTCATGGACGGATCTTAAGTGCACAATACTAAGTGAAAGAATCCAATCTGATAATGCTACATACTGCATGATTCTAGCTAACAGCATTTTGAAAAAGGTAAACTATAGAGATCACAAAAATATCTGTGGCTGCCAAGGGCTGGTCAGGGGAATCATGAGCAGGCAGGCGGTGAGACCATGCATGATGGCACAGTGGTGGGCGTGTGTCATTACACGTTTATCGAAACCCACAGACTGCAAACACAAGAGTGAGCCCGCATGCAAACTATGGACTTCGGGTCACAGTGATGCGTCCACGTAGGTTTATCATTTCTGACAAACGTACCTTACAGTGCTCACAGAAGGAGAGGTGGGTGAAAGTGCACAATACTAAGTGAAAGAATCCAATCTGATAATGCTACATACTGCATGATTCTAGCTAACAGCATTTTGAAAAAGGTAAACTATAGAGATCACAAAAATATCTGTGGCTGCCAAGGGCTGGTCAGGGGAATCATGAGCAGGCAGGCGGTGAGACCATGCATGATGGCACAGTGGTGGGCGTGTGTCATTACACGTTTATCGAAACCCACAGACTGCAAACACCAAGAGTGAGCCCGCATGCAAACTATGGACTTCGGGTCACAGTGATGCGTCCACGTAGGTTTATCATTTCTGACAAACGTACCTTACAGTGCTCACAGAAGGAGAGGTGGGTGTGCGGGGGAGGGGGCACATAGGAACTCTGCACTTTCTGCTCAATGTTGCTATAAGCCTACAGCGTCTCTAAAAAATAGTCTTTTTAACTATATTAATAGAAGGCTTCAGTTCAGTTCAGTCGCTCCGTCGTGTCTGACTCTTTGCGACCCCATGGATCACAGCACGCCAGGCCTCCCTGTCCATCACCAACTCCCGGAGTTCACTCAGACTTGCGTCCATAGAGTCAGTGATGCCATCCAGCCATCTCATCCTCGGTTGTCCCCTTCCTCATGCGAAGAGTTGACTCACTGGAACAATAGAAGACTTAGGTTAATAGATATTGTTGGCTGGTAAGATGTGACATCATGAAGATGTACCACCCCCAACGTAGATTTATCAGTCTCACACAACTGCAATCTAACTGCAATGAGATGCTGAGATGTTTCTTTGAACCTAGACAAAAATGACTTGAACTTGATCTTGAAGAGTAAAGTGTTAACCTGAAGTCTTAATCAAAGAGGCAAAGGCCAAAGGAAATGACCAATTAATTTCATAGGAAAGAATGCCGGGGGAAGACCCTCAGAAAGTGTCTGGATGACGGTAAGCACTCAATCAACGTCAGTTCTTCTTACCATTACTGGATGTAAACAGACTTTTACTACTCTCAATGTGGTTCTCGTTAAGGTAGAAAAAGAGAATTTAAATGGTCTGAGGTGAGATATCTGGGACTAACATTCCGGTAGCAAAGGAAAGGAAAGATAAGGTTTTCTTACCAGAGAGACTGTTTTAAAACAAAAGGAATACAAACATACTTGTGAGCTATGAGTTTGTGGATAGAGGGGAGTGATGGCAGGTGAGAATCAGAGGGGATTCCTGGGCCCTTTTCCTAGAGTAGATAACGGGAGTCGAGGATAAACAGCCAGACATGCAAGGAAGATCGGTCCTGCCTTCAGAGGGGCAGCCTACACGGGACAGACACCAGGCGGGAGTACACGGCCACACACGGAAGCCTGGCCTCTGTGGGGTGGAGGCCCCGCAAACTGCATTCTAACCAGCTCCCTATGTGGCTTTTCTTCTTTACAGGGTTTAAATCACTGGTCTGTCCAACCCGTGCATTAGACACATAGGGAAACTGAGGCCCAAAGAAACAGGAAAAATTGCCCACTGTCAACCCACGCTTTTACAGCATAAACAGAATGAGCTTGCAGCACCCTTCTCTGCTTCCACCATTCAAAATAATCAATAAAGTAAAAGCAAGTTTCATACAGAACCAGAAAACGCTATTCCACAACCACTTAGGCATTTGGATATAATAAGAACAATCCAAAGCAAATTTTACAGCTTTTTCAGTTCACTATAAAATGTGACACTAAGTTAATGGTATTAAAATCTGAACGGAAGAAGCATTTCTTGGCTTGGACTCTCAAACTCCAAGAACATGAATATGAAAAGTTCCCTACATTATATACAAATAATTCCATTTAAGAGTTCCATTTAACATGACATACCTCTCTACTAAAAAAAAAAAAATTCTGCTATGCCATTTATTAAAACTTGCTAACTGGTTTAGGATACAACTGTATATTAATTTATTAAAATATTTTTCCTAAGATGTAGATTAAAGTAGTGGCTTTCACTGTCTTACCAGTTCCAAGTCAAGCTCACTCAGAATTAAGCCTTCAACACAGATTCAACACATGCATGCTTAACAACACACTTTCAATGAAGAATCTTCTTAAATGTGGGGCATGTAAAGTCCTTTCATACTTATATTTTTCTAGTTAGAAATTTGGGGTATATTCTTCCACACACCACCACCTTCTCCAAAGGATCAGAGAAAGATGAACAATGTTAATGTGGAGAGAAAAAGGTAGAAAGGCCCATAGCGTAGAGCCCAAGTAGCTGAGGACACTTAGTATAAGGGATCTGGGGACCAGGCTGCTCATTCACTCGGCTAAAATTCAGTCTGTAGATATGAAAGTTGATCCTTGTGTACATATGTGTGTTTATGTGTATTTTGGAAAGTGATAAAACAGCCAAATGTTATACAATGGAAAGCTATCCTCCACTATTAAAAAAAAAAATCATAAAAACCACCCAGTTGTGCTAGGATCAATTACTAGCATGATTCACACTTCAGGCCAAGTGGTAAATACGTAAGGACTTTTAACAGGAAATTCTTTNAAGGAGTACATCAAGGCTGTATATTGTCACCCTGCTTATTTAACTTCTATGCAGAGTACATCATGAGAAACTTTGGGCTAGAAGAAGCACAAGGTGGAATTAAGATTGCTGGGTGAAATATCAATAACCTCAGATATGCAGATGACACCACCCTATGGAAGAAAGTGAAGAGGAACTAAAAAGCCCCTTGATGAAAGTGAAAGAGGAGAGTGAAAAAGTTGGCTTAAAGCTCAATGGTCAGAAAACGAAGATCATGGCATCTGGCCCCATCACTTCACAGGAAATAGATGGGGAAACAGTAGAAACAGTGTCAGACCTTTTTTTTTTGAGCCCGAAGATCACTGCAGATGGTGACTGCAGCCATGAAATGAAGAGACGCTTACTCCTTGGAAGAAGGGTTATGACCAACCTAGATAGTATATTCAAAAGCAGAGACATTACTTTACTGACTAAGGTCCATCTAGTCAAGGCTATGGTTTTTCCTGTGGGCATGTATGGATGTGAAAGTTGGACTGTGAAGAAGGCTGAGCGCTGAAGAATTGATGCTTTTGAACTGTGGTGTTGGAGAAGACTCTTGAGAGTCCCTTGGACTGCAAGGAGATCCAACCAGTCCATTCTGAGGGAGATCAACCCTGGGATTTCTTTGGAAGGAATGATGCTAAAACTGAAGCTCCAGTACTTTGGCCACCTTATGCAAAGAGTTGACTCATTGGAAAAGACCCTGATGCTAACTGTGGTGTTGGAGAAGACTCTTGAGAGTCCCTTGGACTGCAAGGAGATCCAACCAGTCCATTCTGAGGGAAATCAAACCTGGGATTTCTTTGGAAGGAATAATACTAAAGCTGAAGCTCCAGTACTTTGGCCACCTCATGTGAAGAGTTGACTCATTGGAAAAGACCCTGATGCTGGGAGGGATTGGGGACAGGAGGAGAAGGGGACGACCGAGGATGAGATGGCTGGATGGCATCATGGACTCGATGGATGTGAGTCTGAGTGAACTCCGGGAGTTGGTGATGGACAGGGAGGCCTGGCATGCTGCGATTCATGGGGTCGCAAAGAGTCAGACACGACTGAGCGATTGAATGGAATGGAACGGAACGGAAGACTGCTTTGACACAAAAATGGTAAAGTTGAATAATTGAAATAGTACTGACTTGCACAGCTGAAAATATTTACCATCTGAATATTCAAGGAAAAAGATGCTAACTCTTAATCTATGTTGACAAATTTATATGACTAATTTTGAGCAAGTAAGTCTGTCTTCATTTTTTTTTTCTTTGCTTTGATAGTTATCCCTCTCTTGGCTTTTCTTATTTGTATTTGTGCTTTCTGTTTAAAAAATTTTTTTTGATGGGTATCATTTCTTTTTATTTTATAATTCATGAACTTATGCTTTTTCACCATTCTATCTACTTTTTATCCATGCTTTAATTTTTTTTAATTTTTGTTTGTTAGATTCTTGTTACTATTGCTTTTTAGAAACTATACTGTTATTTGTATTTCTTCTTTAACCTGAGTGTTATATTATAGTGTAATAGAAAGCAAACAAATACACAAGTGGGAGGATCTTTGCATTTTTGTAATAATTTCAGTATTTCATTTGTGGTCTGACCTTTATTGGTATAACGTTTGTTATATGTATTTGTTAAACTTAGAATGAAACTATATATTACCAATTCTCATAAAATGGCTATGTACATTTCACATGAAACTGTATTCTATGTTATCTGGGTGCAAAATCTTTTGGGCCTGTGCCAATATTACAATCTCCATTTATTATTATTTATTATTGGAATTAGATCTTAAGCATATGTGCATTGCATGAACATGCCTATGGGAGGCTTATGACTCTTTGTCAGATGGAGGACCTAGAGTTGTTGAATGTCAGGAGAATAGTAATCAGAAAAGAAATTTAGATATGACGTAGTAAGTTGAGAGCATCAACTAGATCCTACAGGGAAAACTTAAGTCAGTGAGGTCAAATTAAAATCCAATTATGACTCTTACAATTATGACTTTATTTTGATCTCCCTGAACAAAGAGAAACTGAAAGAGATCTGAAGGGATCTGGAGGAGCCTAGACCCAGCTGTTGCTCCTTGCCAACAAAACAAGTCAGTCTGGTGCCCTACACCAGACCTCATAGCACCGTGGCTGTGGCTTTGCATCACCTTTCAAATTTAACATAAATTTCCCTGGTATTAAATCATAATCTTAGTACTCACAGTGAAATGTACTTACAGTTACCCCAAGTTTAAAAAGTTTAGAAAAAAGCAAACTATAAAGTATTTACATAGATATGTGCACACACACCTATACATGTGCAAACACACATACATGGTGCTTTGTTTTTCTGGCTACTATAATATACAAAAATCATCTACATTTATAATATAATTGGCTAATAATATTTAAAAATCTAGAGTCTTTTTTATGACAACCTTTAGATGATTCACTTTCATTGACTGAAGGATAGAATAGAGAGGAAACACTGAAATCAATATGTAGACAGGATTTAAAGAAACTGTATATATAGTTTTCAGGAAATTGTGTAAATGTTCACTTCAAAGTAAGCACTAATTACAATACATTAATATGGGTCAGTATGTTCTAAAATAGATAATGCCTATCATATAGTATATTTGGGATTTGTGAAATAAAATGTTATTTTTAATATTTCAATCACTCTTATAGAGCAATATTATTACTTTTCTTTTGTAGATTAGAATACTGAATGATAGAGTGAGTAGAAGAGTCAGAGTCTAATTTCCAGACATCTGATTCCAAAACCAAGCTGTTAATTTTGCTACACTGATTCAGTTTAAAACAGACAAAAGCAGGGCATAAATCATAGTCACCATTTGTATCTGAAAATTGAAAAAATAAACATTTGATAAATAAACTTACCAATGAATTATAAAAGAATGGATAAATGAAGTAACATTTGAGATAGTTAAGAAAACATTGATAAAATTATAAATGATCATTATAGAACTTTAGAGATTCTTATTTCAGGCATGGAGGATTTTTTCTTTTTTTAATCTTTCTGGGGTCATTTAGTTTTGTCTCAGGTGATGAGATCAGATTTACAATTAACCGAAAAGTCGGCAGCCACAGAATACTAGAGCGTCATTAGGATATATGAGAAATTCTAGCATAACTTTTAAAAAGATAGAACAAATGAAGAAAATAAAAGAGAAAATAGTGCATTAAAGAGCAACATATTGAATTAAAATTTTCAATAAAAATATTTCTTATTCTTAAATTGAAATGTTGCTTATTCATCTAATATGTGGAGATTATGATATTTCAATTTATATTTCAAAAGATCTCAACTTAAAAAAAAAAACAAACAGAATTTTCAAAGTTATCCTTTGATCATTCTCTCTTTTACTAGAACCCTGAGATTCAAAAGTTGCTGAGGACATTGTATTAGCTCTTTTCAATGAGCTGTATGGACAAAATATCTGTCTTTTGAAAGTTTATGGACTAAGGTTCCAGTACATTATGGTTGCAGAAGCAGAACACCAATTTATTAGAAAACTAGCATCATATGTACTTCAGCGTTTCGATAATTCTTATGTCAAATTTGCTTTCAAATAAAAAATGTATATTGAAAGAATGGCATCAAGATATATGACACCAGAGGTTTATCTTGTATCTATTCCTGGAAATGAGGAGTTTTATTTTGAAATAATAATAATAGTGTTCTGTAAGATTTTGTAACCAAACAAATTTTTATAGTGGCACTTTGAGCCTTGATATAAGAAAGTTAAAAAAAAAATTCATAGTAATTTTTCTCTTTATCTGTGAATAGAGATAATATTAAGGATCTCATAATAATTATTCCAGGATCAATTAGTGAACTTTAATATTTAGTAAATAGTACATTCCTATAGCTTTATTTTTCCTAAATTACTAGTAAATGAATCACAAATATTGTTGATTAAAATACATCATCGGTTAAAGTTTTACTTACCTAGAAATGTGATTTTATTATTCTTTAATTGGTATAATTTTATTTACAAACCTGATAAAGTCTCCTCATTATCAAGTTCAATTCAAAATCCGCTTTAATTTACAAATACTAGTTTTCTCTAAGAGCAGTTTCCACCGAAGATTACAAATGACTATCTACAATACATCACTGAAATTACAGTCCTAATGTAACCCCTGTAGAGATAGGAGATGAATACTCCATGGTAGTCCCTGGAGCTTTATTTCTTTTCCCTTTGGACAGTTGATCATAGCTAGTCCAGCTGTATTGAACTGGTGACGCCAGTGGTAAAGAACCCACTTGCCAATGTAGGAGACATAACAGATGCAGGTTCAGTTCCTGAGTCAGGAAGATCCCCTGGAGAAGGAAACGGCAACCTACTCCAGTATTTCCGCCTGGAGAATCCCATGCATAGAGGAGCTTGGTGGTCTACAGTCCACAGAGCCACAAAGAGGCAGACACGACTGAAGAAACTTAGCATGCACATAACTGGGAAAAGGCATTTGGCTGAGGTCAGCATTCTTGTCAAACATGTTCCAAGGATCCTAGGAATATAGTTTTTGGCCCTTGGAAAGTGTATTCCTTCTTGTTTCTCCTGAGTGTGGATGTTCCCATTTCTTTAAGAATTTTCCAGTTTGTTGTCATTCACACAGTCAAAGGCTTTCAGTTCAGTTCGGTTTAGTTGCTCAGTCATGTCCGACCCTTTGCGACCCGTGAATTTTGCACATTGCACCTTGCAGCACTCCAGGTCTCCTTGTCCATCACCAATTCCTGGAGTTCACTCAAACTCATGTCTATCAAGTCAGTGATGGCATCCAGCCTTTCATTCTCTGTCGTCCTCTTCTCCTCGTGCCCCCAATCCCTCCCAGCATCAGGGTCTTTTCCAATGAGTCAATTCTTCACATGAGGTGGCCAGAGTACTGGAGTTTCAGCTTTAGCATCAGTCCTTCCAAAGAACACCTAGGGCTGAGCTCCTTTTGAATGGACTGGTTGCATCTCCTTGCAGTTCAAGGAACTCTCAAGAGTTTTCTCCAACACCACAGTTCAAAAGCATCAATTATTCAGTGCTCAGCCTTTTTCACAATCCAACTCTCACATCCATACATGACCACTGGAAAAACCATAGCCTTGACTATACGGACCTTTGTTGGCAAAGCAATGTCTCTGCTTTTTAACATACTATCTAGGGTGGTCAAGGAGTAAGTGTCTTTTAATTTCATGGGTGCAGTCACCATCTGCAGTGATTTTGGAGCCCAAAAAATAAAGTCTGCCACTGTTTCCACTGTTTCCCTGTCTATTTCTCATGAAGTGATGGGACCAGATGCCATGATCTTTGTTTTCTGAATGTTGAGCTTTAAGCCAACTTTTTCACTCTCCTCTTTCACTTTCATCAAGAGGCTTTGTAGTTTCTCTTCACTTTCTGCCATAAGGGTGGTGTCATCTGCATATCTGAGATTATTGATATTTCTCCCAGCAATCTTGATTCCAACTTGTGCTTCTTCCAGCCCAGCGTTTCTCATGATGTACTCTGCATAGAATTTAAATAAGCAGGGTGACAATATACAGCCTTGACATACTCCTTTTCCTATTTGGAACCAGTCTGTTGTTCCACGTCCAGTCCTAACTGTTGCTTCCTGACCTGCATACAGATTTCTCAAGAGGCAGGTCAGGTGGTCTGGTATTCCCATCTCTTTCAGAATTTTCCACAGTTTATTGTGATCCACATAGTCAAAGGCTTTGGCATACTCAATAAAGGTGTAGTCACTAAAGCAGAAATAGATATTTTTCTGGAACTCTCTTCCTTTTTTGATGATCCAGTGGATGTTGGCAATTTGATCTCTGGTTTACTGCCTTTTCTAAATACAACTTGAACGTCTGGAAGTCCTCAGTTCATGTACTATTGAAGCCTGGCTTGGAGAATTTTGAGCATTACTTTGCTAGTGTGTGAGATGAGTGCAATTCTGTGATAGTTTCAATATTCCTTGACATTGTCTTTCTTTGGGATTAGAATGAAAACTGACATTTTCCAGGCCTGTCATCACTGCTGACTTTCCCTAATTTGTTGGTTTATTGAATGCAGCACTTTCACAGCACCAGCTCAGCTGGAATTCCATCACCTTCACTAGCTTTGTTCATAGTGATGCTTTTGAAGGAACACTTGACTTCACATTTCAGGATGTCTGGCTCTAGGTGAGAGATCCCACCATCATGGTTATCTGGGTCATTATGATCATTTTTGTATACTTCTTTTGTGTATTCTTGCTGCCTTTTCTTACTATTTTCTGCTTCTGTTAGGTCCATACTGTTTCTGTCCTTTATTGTGCCCATCTTTGCATGAAATATTCCCTTGGTATCTCTTAATTTTCTTGAAGAGATCTCTAGTATTGCCCATTCTATTGTTTTCCTCTATTTTTTCACATTGAACACTGAGGAAGACTTTCTTATCTCTCCTTGTTATTCTTTGGAACTCTGCATTCAGATGGGTATATCTTTCCTTTTATCCTTTGCCTTTCACTTCTCTTCTTTTCTCAGCTATTTGTATGGCCCCCTAAAATAATCATTCTGCCTATTTTCATTTTTTTTTCTTGTGGATGCTCTTGATCAATGCCTCCTGTATAATGTCAAAAACTTCAGTCCATAGTTCTTCAGGAACTCTGTCTGACAAATATAGTCTCTTGAATCTATTTGTCACTTCTACTGTATAATTGTAAGGGCTTTATTTGAATACATATTTAATGATGTATGAAATTCAACACCACCCTTATGGCAGAAAGCAAAGATGAACTGAAGAGCCTCTTGATGAAAGTGAAAGAGGAGAGTGAAAAAGCTGGCTTAAAAATTCAACATTCAAAAATTAAGATCATGGCTCTGGTCCCATCATTTATTGTCAAATAGATGTGAAACAATGGAAAAAGTGACAGACTTTATTTTCTTGGGTTCCAAAATCACCACAGATGGTGCAATTTAGGAATTGAATTATTTTAATTAAAATATTAATTAATTTAAATGTAATTATCTATATGTAACTATTGTTACCACTATATTGGACAGCTTAGTTTTATATATTGCAATTTCTGAGAAATGCAATTCTTTGGTAACCTCAATTTCAGACATGCTATTCTTTAGTTACTCTAATTTCTTTTTACCTCCTATCTTTCCTGGACTCTTCTAAAATGTTAATGCAATAAAAGTAAAAATTTAAGTTGAAAAATGATTCTAGACTTATTAATCATTGATACAATCCTTGATTGAACCTCAATTTAAATTATTATAAGGGATATTATAAATGTATGTTTTTAGACAATTGTAGAAGTTAGAATATAGGCTATATTAAGTAAAACATATTAAATTTTTGAGTGTAACAATTTTATTGTGATTATGTAGAAGTATATACTTGCTCTTAGTATATAAAAATTTAAATTTAAAACAAAGGAATGGCACATTTAAAGTGTTTTCAGGCCATTAATATAAAAAATAGAACATATGTAATACAAATTTAAAAAAATGAAACATATTACAAAGAAGCTCTTTTGTGAAAGGTGTTAACCTTTGTAGTCTGAAAAATATTAACACTTTGAGGGGAAAATTAATAATGCGCTATAAATTTGAAGCTGGAAGATATTTTGTATGTGTTGAAATTGAGGTAGGGAATCTATGTATGAGTGACTTCTAAAGAGATGTGAATAAAAGACAAGTGAGGTGACAAGGATTTGATATGTGAAATTATGAGTTCTGAAAGTCTGGATTTTCTATTCTCACTCTGGATTGTTTCTCCTTTCACAAGTGAGTGATAGGATGTACCACTAAAGTTCTGCCCATCTGGGAGGGTTTTCACTCCATGCTCTTACAGGGCCATCTCCAAAAAGGACTGCAGTGCAGCTCCAATCATTTTCCTCCACATTCTTAGTGAAACTATCTATTTAAAAAACACTTTTTAAAAATCATTTGATATGCTAGTCATAAGGGATACCTATGTCACCGTAGGTCTGAGGTATTTGAGAGACAGGCACTAACTAGTACAACAGTCGTGGGTGATATGGAACTGGGTTCTAAGCCACCTAGCAGCTTACCTTTGCCTCACCAGCACTTTGTGTCAACTGGTATATGGGTCAAATTTATGTCCTTAACTGTAGAACATGCTGCCTCCAGAACCCAAAGAATTATGTTAGGCATTGAGATTACATCTTAGTGGTGAAAGAAATCAGATGCAATAATTCCTATTTTACATTTTTGGTAATATTTCCAAAACCTCAGAACACTAGACACCTGAAGCCATCCTGAAACTTTATAACAATACTTTACAAGCTCTCATAGTCATTTGCATCATTTATTATAAAGCTTACACTTTATGCAATTGCAGGAACTGATAGAGATACCTTTGTAAAACTGTTTCATCTGCAAGTAGCTTTAGATCAGTGACTCTATAGATCAAACTAGCTGTCAATAAGGAAGCAAAGCTAGACATGAAGTGTACAACAGCAAAATAATGCACATATTTGAAATAAAAATAGCATAAAATCTCTGATTTTGACCAGGAAATGAGATAGAGTCAATTGTTTGCTTATTGATTTTATTGTTGTTCTAGTATACCTTCTACTCTGTATTATTTTTAAATTATATAATCTCTAGTCCTAATGGAAATAAAACATAACCTATTCAACTATAAATAAGTAAATCATACCTAGATTTGGTGTTTCAATATCATTGGGCAATAGTAAACATAAAAATAAAACAAATTAAGATTGATATGCCTTCTATCTTAAATTACATAATACTGTTTTTTTTTTGTAAAAGTAATGTACTAGTTAACATGAAAGATATATTGATAAATTACTCAAAATAAGCAATAGTGAAAATTGTTAATTTGCCTAATTTGATGGTGGTTTTAGAACAAAGGGAAAATATAGTTGAATTATTTTACAAATAGCTTAAGGGGAAATATGACCCATTTCAGAAAACAAATTAGTGAAAACAAAGCAAGCTCAAAGCATGAAATTATCTTCTTAGGTCTCATAATATATTAAATTATAATAACATTTTTGTCCTCACTTTCCAGTGCTTTGTTTTCTCTTTTAATTTGATGATAAAGTAAAATAAGAATGTTACACAACAAACTTGTAAACTTGAAAATAAGATATTCTGAGTACATTATAAGATAAATTATGTTATAGAGAGTATCATATGAGAGTATTTGATTGTGATTAATTCTTTTATTGGATTATGACACAAATAATTGAAAATTATATTTGAGCTAAGTTTTCTTAGTTTTGTTTTTACTTACAGTTGAAATACTTAGAATTTAATAAATTAGTAGAAAATTTCTGCCATTACACGACAAAAGAGATATGAGACATGAAATATCAGAACTTATCCTAGGATACAGGGAGTCACTACCAGGAGACAATAGCTGATATGAAGTTGGAGTATTGGCACAGAATATGTCACTAAAGTGATTGGCATACTTAAGGGTTAAACATTTTTTTTGCTAAGAATGTATTGAGTTCCTACTATGAGACACATATGAGGACACGATAACAATGGTCCAGAAGAGACAGAAAAAAAAAAAAAAGTGAAAATTTAAAGTATATAATATCTTTAGTAAATACTGTAAAAGACTAATCAGTGTCGTATGTATGTGAATAGTTGAGGCTCATAAATATATTTTGATTTTATATGTAATGAGAGCTTTAGAAATTTCTCAAAAGAGATGGCATCTCAACTGAGCTGTGGAAAACATGTATAATTATATTAAAAGACAAACTGATTACACTAGTTTTAAAACTTTTCTATGTCTAATACCTTTGCTTGCTACTTACTGCTCTTAGGATGAAAATAAACCAGGTTAACCTAGTCTTCAAGGTACTGCAAATTCTGTCACCTACCTGCATTTCCAGCCAAATCACAGTTGATACTATGTATCCCTCCCTTCTATGTGAAGGCTCACTAGTTTTCTATCATTTCCTCTCTGCCTTTTATCTTCCTCTTATCTACAAAATTTATTTGTAATTCATATAAATCTTCAGTTCTAGGGAAATAGTTTTCTATCTGCATTACATTTCTGACTTTAGGACTCTGCAGCAATATTTCCTGGCTTCCATGTTGCTTTAGTTGCTTTTAGAGACTGGTAATTAGGGTTATCAAATTCTTCTAGTGTCATGTATCATTGGGTTCATTCAGTGTGCATATTGGTGCCAGCACCAAATACTTGAAATGTATATTTGTGATTCTTGTCATATCTTCATTTATTTTTAAAATTTATTTACATCAGGAAAGAGATGAAGTTGGAAGGATGACAGTGAATTTTAAAGAGTTTAATCAAGTCATATTTCAAACTGCATCTGATGTTGCAGATGTGGGCCTTATTGGAATAAATCAGTATAGATGCTGCATCAAGGGAGACATTTGCACCATTGTGTGAAGAGAAAATATTTTTAAAATGGTGCTTTTACCTAGAAAGCATAATATTGTACTCATATGAAAATATCAACATTAATCCTCTAATTACAAATTTTAGGAAATTTACTGTCTTGCAGGACAGTGTGCTGACACTATATTGATGAGCTCCTTCTGATAAAACATGCAGTCACCTTAGATGCCTTACACAGAGACAAACAATGAAGAATGGGAGATTATTATGATCAATATGTACCTTATTTAAATTTCTGGTGCTTTGCTGGGACATATGTTGATAGAGCACTAACAATGGAGAAAGAAATATCATTATTGGTGGCGCATGCCAAAGCAAAAATTGTGCTGGACAAAGTTAAACCAGTAAATAGGAAACAAAGAGTTTACTATTGCAATAAGACAGAACTCAGCCTCATCTTAACTCTACTGAAACAAAAGATGTAAGGAGGTTGGCAGTTTAAGAGATGAATGAGCTAGTGGAAAAGTATTAAGGACATTTGTGGGGAGATTGCTAAATGGAATGTATTCAATACACTGAGTTAATCCTAGTTTGCAGATTTATTTCTCTGGATTAGGCCACATGTGTTTGTGAATTAGCTCCCACTGGAGTTAGGTTCCCAGACTACCAGAGAAATTTATACACGAGTGTGTTTCATAGGGATGGTACCAGGGTCCAGCCTCGGTTGGATCCAGGGTATCCGAAGCGTGGACAGTGTGGCAAGAGAGACATATAGATATAGAGAGAGATAAGGAAATAATTTGCAGTTAGGAGAATAGAGGAGAGAAAAGAGGCTGATATTACTTGATTTACACAGAAAACCAATAAAGCCCTAAGACGAGGGACTTGCACCTTTCACGTAGGCCGCAGGCACCCTCCCAGTCTCCAGAGGGGGTGAAGATGCAGAGCGCCTTCCCGTTCAGGTCTTAGAAGCCCAGGCAAATAAGTGAACACGGAGGCCCCTCTGCTCCAAGGTATCAGCCTGAAAAAGAGAGTAAGAGAGAGAAAGGAAGAAAGAAAGAATGACATGGGGGAACCAGGCTTTCGTGGAACTGGTCCATCTCTTTATTTTTCAGGGAAGCTTTTATACTTTAAGTTGTACATAGAGATAAATGTAAGAAGCAGAGTCACGCAGGGTCAGCTGCTCTGACCCTTATCTAAAGACAGAATGTTCTTTGCATACCTTTGTTCTTACAAGGGTCTTGCGTTTGTTTGCATTATCTTCTGTTCTGGAGATGGATTAACATTTTATGGCTCCATCTTTCTTTCTATTAATAAAGGTTCAGATCAGTTCAGTTGCTCACTTGTGTCCGACTCTTTGTAACCCCATAAATCACAGCACGCCAGGCCTCCCTGTCCATCACCAACTCCCAGAATTCAGTCAGACTCATGTCCATCGAGTCAGCAATGCCATCCAGCCATCTCATCCTCTGTCATCCCCTTCTCCTCCTGCCCCCAATCCCTCCCAGCATCAGGGTCTTTTCCAGTGAGGCAACTCTTTGCATGAGGTGGCCAAAGTACTGGAGTTTCAGCTTTAGCATCATTCCTTCCAAAGAAATCCCAGGGCTGATTTCAGAATGGACTGGCTAGATCTCCTTGCAGTCCAAGGGACTCTCAAGAGTCTTCTCCAACACCACAGTTCAAAAGCATCAATTCTTCAGCACTCAGCTTTCTTCACAGTCCAACTCTCACATCCATACATGACCACAGGAAAAACCATAGCCTTGACTAGACGGACTTTTGTTGGCAAAGTAATGTCTCTGCTTTTAATATGCTATCTAGGTTGGTCATAACTTTTCTTCCAAGGAGTAGCGTCTTTTAATTTCATGGATACAGTCACCATCTGCAGTGATTTTGGAGCCCATAAAGATAAAGTTTGACACTGTTTCCACTGTTTCCCCATCTATTTTCTGTGAAGTGATGGTACCAGATGCCATGATCTTCATTTTCTGAGTGTTGAGCTTTAAACCAACTTTTTCACTCTCCTCTTTCACTTTCATCAAGAGGCTTTTTATTCCCTCTTCACTTTCTGCCATAGGGTGGTGTCATCTGCATATCTGAGGTTATTGATATTTCACCCGGCAATCTTAATTCCAGCTTGTGCTCCTTCCAGCCCATCATTTCTCATGATGTACTCCGTATATAAGTTAAATAAGCAGAGTGACAATATACAGCCTTGACATACTCCTTTTTCTGTTTGGAACCAGTCTGTTGTTCCATGTCCAGTTCTAACTGCTGCTTCCTGATCTGCATACAGATTTCTCAAGTATCTTTCTTTCTATTAATAAAGGTTCAGATCAGTTCAGTTGCTCACTTGTGTCCGACTCTTTGTAACCCCATAAATCACAGCACGCCAGGCCTCCCTGTCCATCACCAACTCCCAGAATTCAGTCAGACTCATGTCCATCGAGTCAGCAATGCCATCCAGCCATCTCATCCTCTGTCATCCCCTTCTCCTCCTGCCCCCAATCCCTCCCAGCATCAGGGTCTTTTCCAGTGAGGCAACTCTTTGCATGAGGTGGCCAAAGTACTGGAGTTTCAGCTTTAGCATCATTCCTTCCAAAGAAATCCCAGGGCTGATCTTCAGAATGGACTGGCTAGATCTCCTTGCAGTCCAAGGGACTCTCAAGAGTCTTCTCCAACACCACAGTTCAAAAGCATCAATTCTTCAGCACTCAGCTTTCTTCACAGTCCAACTCTCACATCCATACATGACCACAGGAAAAACCATAGCCTTGACTAGACGGACTTTTGTTGGCAAAGTAATGTCTCTGCTTTTAATATGCTATCTAGGTTGGTCATAACTTTTCTTCCAAGGAGTAGCGTCTTTTAATTTCATGGATACAGTCACCATCTGCAGTGATTTTGGAGCCCATAAAGATAAAGTTTGACACTGTTTCCACTGTTTCCCCATCTATTTTCTGTGAAGTGATGGTACCAGATGCCATGATCTTCATTTTCTGAGTGTTGAGCTTTAAACCAACTTTTTCACTCTCCTCTTTCACTTTCATCAAGAGGCTTTTTATTCCCTCTTCACTTTCTGCCATAGGGTGGTGTCATCTGCATATCTGAGGTTATTGATATTTCACCCGGCAATCTTAATTCCAGCTTGTGCTCCTTCCAGCCCATCATTTCTCATGATGTACTCCGTATATAAGTTAAATAAGCAGAGTGACAATATACAGCCTTGACATACTCCTTTTTCTGTTTGGAACCAGTCTGTTGTTCCATGTCCAGTTCTAACTGCTGCTTCCTGATCTGCATACAGATTTCTCAAGTGGCAGGTTAGGTGGTCTGATATTCCCATCTCTTTCAGAATTTTCCACAGTTTATTGTGATCCACACAGTCAAAGGCTTTGGCATAGTCAATAAAGCAGAAGTAGATGTTTTTTCTGGAACTCTCTTGCTTTTTCCATGATCCAGTGGATGTTGGCAATTTGATCTCTGGTTCCTCTGCTTTTTCTAAAACCAGCTTGAACATCAGGGAGTTCACGGTTCACGTATTGCTAAAGCCTGGCTTGGAGAATTTTGAGCATTACTTTACTAGCATGTGAGATGAGTGCAATTGTGTGGTAGTTTGAGCATTCTTTGGCATTGCCTTTCTTTGGGATTGGAATGAAAACTGACCTTTTCCAGTCCTGTGGCTACAGCTGAGTTTTCCAGATTTGCTGGCATATGGAGTGCAGCACTTTCACAGCATCATCTTTCAGGATTTGAAACAGCTCAACTGGAATTCCATCACCTCCCCTAGCTTTGTTCGTAGTGATGCTTTCTGAAGCCCACTTGACTTCACATTCCAGAATGTCAGGCTCTAGATGAGTGATCACATCATCATGGTTATTTTGGTCATAAAGATCTTTTTTGTACAGTTCTTCTGTGTATTCTTGCCACCTCTTCTTAAGATCTTCTGCTTCTGTTAGGTCCAGACCATTTCTGTCCTTTATTGAGCCCATCTTTGCATGTAATGTTCCCTTGATATCTCTAATTTTCTTGAAGAGATCTCTAGTCCTTCCCATTCTGTTGTTTTCCTCTATTTCTTTGCATTGATCCCCAAGGAAGGCTTTCTTATCTCTTCTTGCTATTCTCTGAAACTCTCCATTCAGATGCTTATGTCTTTCCCTTTCTCCTTTGTTTTTCACTTCTCTTCTTTTCACAGCTATTTGTGAGGCCTTCCCAGACAGCCATTTTGCTCTTTTGCAATTTTTTTCCATGGAGATAGTCTTGATCTCTCTAGTTCATCAGGCACTCTATCTACATATTATTTATTAATATTATATGATGTTCATTTCTAAATTCCAAAAAGTTAAAATATTAGAAATACTTTTTTTTAGTTATGGTTGATTAATAACATTGTGTTAGTTTTAAGTGTACAGCAAAGTGATTCAATTTTACATATATATGTATCTATTCCTTTTTTTTTTTTTTCATTTAGATTGTTATAGAATATTGAGCAGAGCTCCCTGTGCTCTCAGTAGGTACTTGTGGTTATCCATTTTAAATATAGTAGTGGTATAGGTCAATCTCAAACTCCTAACTGTCCCTATCCTGAACCTTCCCCCAGTAACCATAAGTTTGTTCTTTCTTTGTCTGATTCTATTTTGTAAATAGGTTCATTTGTATCATTTCTTTTTAGAGTCCGCGTGTATCATATGGTATTTGTCTTTGTCTGACTTTCTTAACTCAGTATGACAAGCTCTAGGCCCATGCATGTTGCTACAAATGACATTATTATAGTATTTTTAATGGTTGAATAATAATGTCTCATTGTTCCACATGCTTCTATAGTCATTCCTGTGTCTATGAACATTTAGGTTGCTTCCATGTTTGGGCTATTGTTTAACAGTGTTGCAGTGAACATTGGGGAGCATATATCCTTTTGATCCATGTTTTTCTGCAGATATATGGCCAGGAGTGGGATTGCTGGATCATATAGTAGCTAAATTTTTAGTTTTTGAAGGAAACTCTGTACTGTTCTCCATTTTGGCTGTACCGATTTATTAATACATTCCTATCAGCAATCTAGGTGGGTTCTCTTTTCTCCACACCCTCTCCAGCATTTATTATTTGTAGACTTGATAATAATGACCTTTCTGATTGGTGTCAGATGATATTGTAGTTTGGACTTGCATTTCTCCAATAATTAGTGATATTGAGTATCTTTTCATGTGCCTCTTGGCCACCTGTATGTATACTTTGGAGAAAAAAATCTCCTTTGGTTTTCTGCCCATCTTTGATTGTTTGTTTGTTTTTTATATCCTGCTGCAGTGAGCTCTTTGTAAATTTTGGAGATTAATTACTTGTTAATTGCTTCACTTGCAAATCTATTTTCCTGTATTGTATATTGTCTTTTCATTCTGTTTATGGTTTACTTTACTGTGCAAAAGCTTTTGAGTTTAATTAGTTCCCATTTGTTTATTTTTGTTTTATTTCCATTACTTCAGGAAACCAAGTCCAAAAATATATTACTGTGTTTTATATCAAGGAATGTTCTCCCTGTGTTTTCCTCTTAGAGATTTGTAGTGTCCAATCTAATATTTAGGTCTTTAATCATTTGAGTTTATTTTTGTATATCATATTTTAAGTAAAAATAAAGATAATTATAACAAATACAAGTAAATAGTTAATGGTTTTATAATAATAGACCACAAGATTGAAAAAAATAACTACTTTGCTGAAGCCCTTTGACCTCAACATAATAAACAATATAAATTACATTTATATAAATAAAAATAAATAAATATTTATTTTCCAAACTCCTTTGAACAGGAGTTCACTGTTAATCCACCAGAATGGTAAATGAAATCACTAAGTGTGTAGTCAGTTTTCTCAGGCCACATAAGGTAACCAAGTATTCTATAAGTTACCAAGTATTTTAACACTTGCTTTACAAATGTTACTGTGTTTTTATAATGAAGATAAATACAAATAAAATAGGCTTTCAAGATGAGTGGCTTGTGGTTTTAATAACTTTATTCATTTTTAATATCAAAACATTAAAAATGCTTTAAAAATCCTAAAAAAACCCCTATAATTTCAGAATAATCTTAAATAACCTAATAAAATATAATCAAGAAGCTTGTAAATTAATCACAGAGTGTTTGTAATGAGCTTTACAAACCAGAACTAAATTCTGTCAGATTCTAATGTTATGTTAATAACAAGCAGATGTTTCCATGCTCTATGCAACATGAAGCAGTAATTTATATTCTTTATTTGGGGGCTGTGAATTAATATCTAACAGAGAAAGATTTATAATTTCTGGAAGATCATATATATCCAGAAAAAAACAAAAGGACCTACTTTTTAATGAAATAACACTCATGAGAATATCCTCCCAAGTATGGCTTTATTTTTTATGCTGCTACTGCTACTGCTGCTAAGTCGCTTCAGTCGTGTCTGACTCTGTGCGATCCCACAGACGGCAGCCCACCAGGCTCTGTCGTCCCTGCGATTCTCCAGGCAAGAACACTGGAGTGGGTTGCCATTTCCTTCTCCAATGCACGAAAGTGAAAAGTGAAAGTGAAGTCGCTCAATCGCAACCGACTCTTCTTGACCCCCTGGACTGCAGCCTACCGGCTCCTCCGTCCATGGGATTTTCAAAGCAAGAGTACTGGAGTGGGGTGCCAGTGCCTTCTCCATAGGATGTATCTAAATTGCATGGACTGTTAAAATGATTTTTATTCAGTGGAATACAAGTACAGTTAATGCAGACACAAAATAAATGTAGATAAATAGAATAGCAAACACATTTGGACTGCATATTAAAGGCAGTTCAACATTTTAAGCTTAGTTATATCCATTGTATGAAACTTAAAAGCTTAAATGAATCATTTAAGAGTGATCTCATTCTAAAAATAGAACACATGTAGAAAATGCACATTTCTGTAAGAAACCAAAACTTTGTTTAGTTCAGTAATAAAATCACTGATCCTTATAAAGCTAACTTGTGAATTCTTAAAATAATGTCTGTGAATTCCTGAAGAATAATTTTAGATGCCATAATGAAATGTAATACTGAAGCTTCTAAATTGATTATACAGACTGCTTTTATGATAAACTTTATAAATGAGTGAGTGAAGTCGCTCAGTCGTGTCCAACTCTTTGCAACCCCATGGACTGTAGCCTACCAGGCTTGTCTGTCCATGGGATTTTCCAGGCAATAGTACTGGAGTAGACTGCCATTTCCTTCTCCAATGAATGAACTGAACAAGTACCAGATGTAAATTCATGAAACAAAAATAGAGTAATGGAAAATGGATTTACTTTCCCACCTAAAGCAACTCAAAAAACAAAAACCACTGGCAAAATATATGTCAGACATTTATAGCATGTTGGATATCAGACAAGAGAATAGTAATCCTTGAGAGATGAGAAATGAAAGAGCCAAATTCTACAAATACCTCCATTTACCTCCTAGAGAAAGTATCTAGGATGTAGATCAGAAAGAAAGAGCCCAGAACTGAGTCAAGAATTGTTCTTGAAATGCATAAATAGTATCAGGGATCTGAAGAAAAGAGGAAGCTATGATTAACATGGAAAGGATATCAAACAGGAGAAAGATGAGAGTATATCAGAGAGAGGAAATTCAATAGAGACGAGAGAACAAATAAGAGAGAATGAACTCTTGAAATATGAAAGGGAACCATTCATTTGATTCTTTTCGTTGTTTAGTGTGCAAACTCATGGACTGAAGCCTGCCAGGCACCTCTGTCCATGGGATTTCCCAGGCAAGAATACTGGAGTTAGTAGCCATTTCCCTCTCCAGGGGATCTTGCCAACCCAGGGATCAAACCTGAATCTCCTTCATTACAGGTGGATTCTTTACCACTGAGCCACCAGTGAAGCACTCTTGATTCTTCAGCCAAATACTAAATATGATACAGAAGAGAGGAAACAACATAAGGGAGAAAGAGTCATACAAAGGATTTCAGGGGAAAATGCACCAAAATTCTGTAATTTGGAAAATGAATGGCTTCTTTTCCACCAGTGAAAGTGAAAAGCATTGTATTTCATAGTTTATTGCATCAGTCCCCAACCTTTTGGTGCAAGGGACTGGTTTTGCAGAAGACATTTTTTCCATGGAAGAGGGTGGGAGAGGAACACTATTAAGGAGATAGTGTGAGTGACAGGGAGTGATGGGAAACTGCTTGCCTGCCTGCCACTCACCTCCTGCTGTGCAGCCTGATTTCTAACCAGGGTGTTGGGACCCCTGGTGTATTGGTTAAAAAGTTTAGAAAAGCTTTGTCTGGCTGGTACTGCAAAATTAGTCCTAAAGTAAAACCTGCTTCTGCCCTGACTAATAAAGTTTATGCATAAGATCTCAACACAGTCAAAATGACTCCAAGTAAATTAACTGTATCCCAGCTCAAAAAATTTTATAACAATGTAAAAATATTCAATGTACAAGGTGAAATTTGCGATCAGTCAATCAGTCAGTTCAGGCCCTCAGTAGTGTCTGACTTTGCAACCCCATGGGCTGCAACATGCTAGGCTTCCCTGTCCATCATCAGCTCCCAGAGCTGGTCAAACTCATGTCCATTGAGTCAGATTTGTCATCCAACCATCTCATTCTCTGTTGTCTGCTTCTTCTGACTTCAACCTTTCCCAGCATCAGGGTCTTTTCCAGTGAGTCAGTACTTTGCATCAGGTGGCCAAAGTATTGGAGCTTCAGCTTCAGCATCAATCTTTCCAATGAATATTCAGGACTGATTCTTTAGTATTGACTGGTTTGAGTTCCTTGCTGTTCAAAGGACTCTTAAGAGTCTTCTCCAATATCAGAGTTCAAAAGAATCAATTCTTCAGTGCTCAGCTTTCTTTATGGTCCAACTCTCACATCCATACATGACTACTGGAGAAACCATACTTTGTCACCAAAGTAATGTCTCTGCTTTTTAACATGCTCTCTAGCTTGGCATAGCTTTTCTTCCAAGGAGCAAATATCTTTTAATTTCATGGCTGCAGTCACCATCTGCAGTTACTTTGCAGCCCAAGAAAATAAAGTCTGCCACTGTTTCCATTGTTTCCCCATCTATGTGTCATGAAGTGATGGGACTGGATGCTATCGTTTTAGTTTTTTGAATGTTGAGTTTTAAGCCAGGTTTTTCACTCTTCTCTTTTACTTTCATCAAGTGTCTTTGGTTCCTTTTTGCTTACTGGCATACAAATATTGTGTTTGATATCAAATAACAAATTACCATACAAGCAAAGAACCAAGAAAATATGGCATATACTGAGATACTTTGATCAATCAAATCAGACCCAGAGGTGTTGCAGGTAACAGGACTAATTATCCACACTAATTATACAATATATATGTGAACCAGGATTTGGATTCCACTTTTCAGTGATAGGGCCAGGATTTGAACTCAGTTGTTTGGCCCCAAACTCTATGCTCTTAACATCAAATTTCACTGGTTCAGTAGTTAAGTACAAAACCAACAAAGCCAAAGACAGTATTTTGTCTGATGCTTAGAATCAGTCAGCCAGTCAATTGCTCAGTCGTGTCTCTTCACAACCTCATGGACTGTAGCTCGCCAGACTCCTCTGTCTATGGAATTTTTCAGGCAATAGTATGGAGTGAGTTGCCATTTCCTACTCCAGGAAATCTTCCCAACCCAGGGAATGAGCTCCATCTCCTTCATAGAGGGCAGATCCTTTACCATTGCTCCACCTGGTTGTTATGTAAATATTTGTGAAGGTGAGGGAAAAAGTCAAAAGAGAAAATGGAGAGAAATATGGAAGAAAAGGAGAACAGTACTAGAAATGAAAAAGGAGATATATATATATATATAGCCACACTTTTTTTTTAATTCCCTTGTACTTAAAAAACACTAAACTTAATTTTTAAATTATCCTGTAAGCATATGATTTATTTTTCTGGGTGCTTTACTTCAATTAGCTGTATAGTTAAATGTATCATTTATGTTAGTTTTGAAATGGCATTGGCAAGTTTATCATAAAGGAAGGAAATTGTATTTAAGGGGATGAATAACAATGGAGTTACCACAGAATTTTTTTATTTTATTTTAATGTATCCTATTGGTCAAAATTAATTACATGTTCACACCTAGCTATAAGGAAGATTCATAAATGTAGAGTGAGTCCTGAATAGCCTGAGATCAACCTAAGAGTCCAGGTTTCTGTGAAGGGAAGAGAGTGAGAGTGAATGTTGAGAGTTAGTTACCAATATTTGCTGTAGTGGAATAGCAAAACCTTAATAAGGTAATTTTGATTATTATTACTGAAAAAAATATGTTTTTTTTTTTAAAGACTCTTATTTAAGACATGTCTTTGGGTTTTTTAAATTACTATCTTATGTAAGAAGGCAAACTGGCAATTGGGCTATTCAGAAATAGTGAATTATGTCATCCCTAAAGCACAGTATCCTGCGAGAATTATATCTTTCAATACTTCATCTTATCTGGAAAAGCCCCATAAAATTAATTAAATCCTTATATAATTTTAGAAATTTTAAAAATATTTTGTTTAAAATCAAGTGCTTATTTTATTTTAAATATAAAATGAACAAATTATTCAGTCATTCATTTAACAGTATTTGTGATGATTTGGTTTATGTGTCAACTTGACTAAACTATAGTGATCAGTTCTTCAATTAAACACTAATATAGGTGTTGCTGTGCAGATATTATTTGTAATACATGTGTTGATGTGTTAAAAGTCTATGTTGTTAACATCTATTAATCAACTGACTCTATGTGTCCTCTGTTGCTCAGTTATGTCTGATGCTTTGTGACCCTGTGGAATGTAGCCTGCCAGGCTCTTTGTTCCATGGGATTCTCCAGGAACGAATACTGGAGTGGATTGTCATTTCTTCTTCCAGGGGATCTTTCCAATCCAGGGATCGAACCTGTGTCTCCTGCATTGGCAGAGAGATTTTTTTACCACTGGGCCACTAAGTGAAGATAAAGTGGATGGGCTTTATCCAATCAGTTGAAAGGTTTTAGGGGCCAAACTGAGACTTCTTTGAGAAAGAAGAATTCTTCCCCAAGACTAGCAGCAGAAAGAGGGAAGTAAAGCACAGAGCAGTTTGGCAACTTTGCAAACATTGAGTGAGTTTTGGGGAGAGTCCAGGAACTGAAATTAGGCCATAAGGTGGGGGTGTAAATTGAAAAGAATGAAAAGAAACAGTAAAAGATGATAATGAGAGGGGAAAATAGCTCATTTCAGAGAAAAACTTGGAGATGGCAATTTCCCTTACCTAGGGGTTGGGAATGGACCTTTGTGAGGAAAAGTCTCTGTGAAACTATGCTATGGGGTATTGCTCTCTGCTGGGGTATATGAATTACAACTTTATTGGAAAAAAGTGGCCTGAGGGTTCTGCTCTGGGAAACAAGTGCCTGAAGGATCATCAGTCTGAGGAGCTGGAGTCCTATTAGGAGATCTTGTGTGAGGGAACAGGTTGCTGGGTTTACCATGCTGTGAGGGAAAGGGGCTGTAATGAGATAACCAGTGGGGACCAGAGTTGGAAGATGGGCTTGGACTTCACTAAGAAGGATAAGGAGATAGGAAACATAATGGAAGAGCCAAAAGTTTGTTAAAAGACAGAGTTCTGTTTTGTTGGATGCAGTAGTGAATACTCTTCCAAAAAGAATCCTAGAAAATCTATCAAAGGCAAAGTAAAATGTGTGGCTTGGGATGCCATATACATTGTGATTGGGAGTCTGGCTTGGATTCATCCAAACTTGAGTCTCTTCAGGATGTCTTCATGAAACTCCAGAAGACTTTTCAATTCTTTGCATTTCTGTAGAGTGGGGGTTGATAGTAGTACTTACATCATAGGGTTTTCAAAAATTTACAGTAAACTGATTAGCATAATGCCCTGGCACATGGCAAATACTTTTTAAAAAGTTGCTGCTACTGAGGAAAGGAATTCCTAACATTTAGATTCAATTCAGCTATAATTTATTTAGTCTACATTTTACCACTTTGAACCAAAATTTTTAGCATGCATTCAAAACCTATGTAGTACCAACTATTTGAAGAGAATTTGAAGCAAGGAACAATATAAAACATGTAAAATAGGACAATTTGTGATTAAGTGAAGATGAAGACATATGGGCTGATAATTACACTGTGAAGAGAGAAAATGGTTACTACAGTTCAACACTGAGTTGTGTTGTGTATTTTCAAGTAAAAGGGAAAAGTGCGGAAAACCATAATCTATATCATTCTCATTATCTAAAGAAAGAATATTCATTTATCAAGAGAGAAACATTTTACATTGTACAAGGAATACCTAGAATAGTGATTCTTAATTTTCAGTAATAACCAACTCCTTTTTAATGCAAAAACAAATTTTTTTGAAATTTAGGAAATACTTTTGAGAATTCCATTTTAAGAAATACTAATCTACAAAATTAAAATACATTCAGTGAGAGTATACTTCATATCCCTAAAATATAGACTTAAAATTTCTCTGAGACCCTGATAGGATATGAGGGTCTGAAAGGACCAGTTTCTGGAAGGAGAACAATGTGTAAGGAATCACCCTGTTAGGTATAAAATGCATGTGGGATATTTTTCCACAATGTGAACAAAAAAAAAAAAAGAGTGCAACATCAGCTCCTACTAAGGAGTTTTTCAGCTTGCTGACCTGTCTGTCAGACTTGGTAGCTCTAAAAACTGTATGTAATTTCACTGAAATAAATCTTAGTATAAACATTTATTGGTTCTGTGTTTCTGGAGACATTGGCTGATAAAATACTATGTAAAATAAATACACTATATAAAATACTATATAATATATAAAATACTATATACTATGTAGTATATAAAATACTATATAAAACTGTAGAATTGTATATCCTATTAAATATTTATATTTATTAATATTTTTAGATAATGTGAAAAATACAAACTCATTACTTAATATTTTCTGTATCTGAATATCATTGATTTAAAAAATTAGACTGTATGTTTAATCAGAAGCATAGCAATGAATTAAATGTGATATATTTATATTTTAAATTATGGACATTATTTTTGAATGCTGGATCATTATGGGATCCAGAATTTGTATTTTACTCTTGAATGTTGTCAGAGAATATGTTTTTTTCATGATATATTAGAGGCAGTGTGAAATAATGTCGACTGAATAGATTGTATGTCTTATTCATTGGAGATACAACAATAAATATGTAATGCATTGAATTTAATAAATGATACAGGTGTAATAGAGTCAATGTGTCTGAATCACAAAGTATTATATCTTAACCAGAGAGTGACATAGCTAGTTCAAGTATGATCACGTATAATACATCTTTAGATATCTGCAATAAAATTTTAGTTTACGGGTAATTGTTAATATTCCAGATTGTAAAATATTTTTCTTATATATTTTAGAAACTTGTGTTAGTGCCCTTCTCAGGATATCTATGATAACATTTTGTCTAATATATATATATATATATGTATATATATATAAACACTCCCATTATTTCATTTACTAAGATTCTATTTACCCGACCAACAGCATGTTGAAAAGAAAAAAAGAAAATGAAAGCTTTTACTTCAAACCTTTATTTAAAATACTATAATATGAGAACGAGTCAGGACATATTTTAAAATTAAGTCTAATAAGTTATGTAAAATAGAAAGCACATTAGAACCTGATCATATTATTAGTCTATATAAAGAGGAAAATAATGTAAGGCAAGCACATTGCAAATCCCCTGAGGAAAAAAAAATATGCACATGATTATAAAAAAATGAAAATGAAGCTGATAATGTTTATCATTCAGGCCATGCTGCTATTTCTTGGAGTATCAATCACTAATATTCATTTAGCAATTTTTAGTCTGAGTATCTTCTGTTATACACAAGAACATTGAGTTTTCACCCTTGAGAGGCAACTTTAACCCACCTTTTTTAGTTGAGATAAAGTTGGTGTAGAGCATTATGTAAATTACAGGTATACACTATAACGATTTTCAGTCTTTAAAGGTTATACTTGTGGTTCAGATGGTGAAGAGCTTGACTGCAATTCAGGAGACCTTGGTTCGATCACTGGGTTGGGAAGATCCCCTGGAGAAGAGAATGGCTACGACTCCAAACTCTTGCCTGGAGAATTCCATGAACAGAGGAGCCTGCCCAGATACAGTCCATAGGTTCACAATGAGTCAGATACAGGTGAGCAAGTAACACTATATACCATTTAAAGTTATTATGAAATATTGACTACATTCCTTATGTTATACAATATATTATTGTAGCTGATTTATTTTATACATAATAGTTTGTACCTCTTAATCCCCTACTCCTAGCTTACCCCTCCTTCATTCCTTCTCACCATTGGTAACCACTAATTTATTCTCTATATTCTGTAATTGTTTCCTTCTTTTTGTTATATGCACAGCTTTGTTTTATTTTTTAACTATACATTTAAGTTTTATTGTACAGTTTTTGTCTTTCTCTATCTGACTTATTTCACTTAGCCTAATATCCTCCAAGTCCGTCCATGTTGTTGCAATGGCAAAATTTCATTTTTTTTAAGGCTGAGTAATATTCCATTATAAATATACACACCATCTGTTCATCTGTTGATGGACACTTAGGTTGCTTCCATATCTTGCCAATTGTAAATAAGTTGCTATTAATATTGGGGTGCATGTATCATTTCAAATTAGTGTTTTCATATATTTATATTTGAGGCAACTTGGGTAGTTATGGAAGTCACCAGTGGTCAATGAAGTCCCTAGAAATCCAAAACATGCTAAACACTTTAAATACATATTGAATTTAATCCTTTCAAAATCCATGCAGCTAGATACTATAATGGACATTTTACAGTAGATAAAATACAATGTCAAAAACGTTTTTAAATGTTTATGTACATAACTGTAGAGTTAATATGTAAACTTAGTTTTAATAATTCTTAATGTCATGCTTATTTTCAATCACTGAGAAAATGAAGCAAGACAGAACCTCAATCACTCTATCACTACATATATGCAATGAGTCCATGCTAGGAAAATAGTTCCTTGTCCAATAAAATGTTTGTCAAGTCTTATAAATTTTAAAGCTAATGGAAAAATTGTAGGAACAAACATCTTTCAAAAACACTGAAAACTATATGCCTGGTATCAAGTCTTTGTTTATTTGAGCCTGGCAGTTCCAGGCAAGATTGGGGCTAGCATAGACTGTCTTCCAAGAATTAAAGGAAAAAATAAACAGAGGAAAAATTATTCTCATTTGCCTTATTGCCTTTTGTCAGTTTATAGATTCTTTTTTACTAAGATAATTATTTTAGTTAGATGCTTTACATCCAGTGAATGAAGGAATGTATGAATGAAAGAATGAACAACAAGTAAACCAATAAAATAAATAGCATAGATTAAGAATTATCAGATGACATCCTCTGATATGATTTTTTTAAATTTGAATATGGCCCATAATGCATATGCATTTTAAAGAGGAACTACTTTTATATTTTAGTCTTTGTCAATGTCATTTTAAGGAAGAAAGTGTGGTAGCACTTTAAAAATCCTGGATGAAATTTTTTAAAAATTCATAAAGAAGCACTTGACAACATGGAAATTTTATCTGCTCAAGGACTTAGAGTTTAAAAGCGGTTTGGTTAATGCTGAAAGGAAGATGCTCTGAGGAGAAAAAGAATTCTAATAAAAATGGAAATGATGACCTACTACATTCCTGTGCTTCTTCAGGCTACTGATCATCTTGCCATTGTATGCACCATCACTTTGTCATTTATCACTGTAGGGTAGGCTAGAGGACATTTTCTAGCAGATAACAATCTCTTAATATTGAGAAAGTTATGACTTATTTGCAACCTTCCTCTCTCATCTGCAAAGGATACTGGCATTTATCCATAGGCAGGCACACAAGCAACACCTAAGTAGTTTATTTCTTTAATGAAAGTGTATGCAATTTGTAAGAATCTAAATCAGGATGTAAAATTTAAATTCTGTAGCTTTCTTTAAAGAAGAGATTAGTGTGATTACAATAATGCTAATTGATTAATAATGATGGCTTTTGTTTGCATTCTTTGAATATTAAAATGAGTAATGAATTGGTGAATTATTAGAGAGAACACTAAAAGAGTTTTCAAAAGTTACATAGCTACACTTTAGGGTGCCTAATTTCCACAAATGCAAATGAAAGTGAAATTTTAAAACTGTGTTCCTTATTTTGTTCAATAAGAAAAAATTTTGAGTACAGTCAAAATTTCTAAATTGGAGTTAATTTGTGCTAGTAACAATATTGTGGTTACTGGTAATTTTGTGCTACCATGTACACTTTAACTGAATAATGTTGATCTAAGCACCATTTATTTGACAGGAGCTATATATTTAAAAACACTTTAGTTTAAGTATCTCAATATTTTTCATAACTTTGCCTGATTCATATTTAATCTTACATAAGCAGTGTCACTAGTGGTTTACTCTGAGGGATTTAAAAGGACTCTATGTAGATCTTGATGCCTAAATTAAATCACTCATGATTACTGCAACATTTCCAAAAATATTTGACATGTCAAATATTTATAACAATTTTGTTTGAATGTTGATATAAAATGATTTTTATTCTTTGTGTTTGAAACTGTTAGGAAATGTACTGAAAGCTCCTTTGGACTTCAGAATTTATAGAAAGATTATCAGACAAGAAAAGGGGAAAATGATTTTAATGGAAGAGGTACTTTTGATGGGGAAATTAAAGAAAAAGTGAACACCATTAAGTATATCTTTTAAGTAATATATAAATTACATAAAATATAAATAATATATATATATATATAAATAAAAATTATATATGAAATTATTTGTTTATATTAGGTTGGCCTAAAAATTTAGGTGGTTAGAATAGAAAAAGGAGTCCAGAATGGTGGTGGCTAAGAGATAAGGAAGGGAAAAACCTGTGAAAATAGAACAAAGGAAGGTCTCAGGACCAGAGTGAGGACCTCAGGTAGAGCAAACAGCACTCCTGACTAGCTCAGTTTATATATGGCAGGCCCAGGGGGAGGAGAAAACACATTTAAAGAGAGGAGCGAAAATTGAGCCAGGGGCCTCTCTTCTTCATGTCTTTTGGTTCAGCATGCCCTCATGCCTCGGGGATGTATTTTCCTTTACTTTCTAAACAAAACTGAGCTGTAACATGGAGCTGTGACATTGGTCCATCTGAGAGCTATAACGCTGGTCCATCCATCGCTTCACATTTTTTTTGTGATGATACAGAACAGAGGAAATTACCAACATCCCCAACATCTATGGTGCCATTTCTAGGATTTAACCTGGCTGATTCAACCTCGGCTGAACCCCCGCAAGGAACAGGCCAAAACAGCTTAAGCCAAACTCAGTGAAAGCTCCCACGGTGAAAGCTGAACACAAAGAAAACCAAGCACAGGGGAAGTGACAAGAAGCCCAGTGTTCTGGAAACTGGGACAGTGAAAAACAAACTCAGCAGAAAGCTCACGTGGCTCATTCTCAGATTACAGAAGACCTCTGGTTAAAGTAGGAGGTCCTCACTCCTATGGCTGGAAGGACATATGCCTCACAAAATCTTAATTCCTTTACAATCTCTCGGTTCTTGTTTCCTCGAACCAACATCCCCTTCCCATGTGCACAAACCACTCCCCCTCCATGTGAACAGACGGGCAGCAGTGGGTGCAAGTGAGGGTCTCTGACAGGGATTACTCCTCAGTGTATCTCAAAGGTTCCACTATCTGCTGGGACCCAGTAGCTGATGCCCAAGTAGGTGGAGTTTTTCTGTTCTTAATCTTTGTGTCAATGATCAGGCCAATGAAAACTGTGAGCACAAGTAAGATATTTAGCAGGTTTTCTGCAGGTTATGAAGGGGATTCCTCTGCACGTTTTTTTCCACTGCTTTTTTTCCTCCCATCCTTAAGTTCCTCTCTCCTGGGATTTGAGCCTGGCCAAAACCCATGGTGCCTGGCTTCAGGACCTAATGAAGCTCTGGCTCTGATTGCAAAATACAGAGACACAGAAATAGGTAAGAGGTGGATTTATTTTGATTTAGAAAGAAGCACACTCCACAGGGTGTGGGCCATTGCAGAGGAGAGCACAGGGACCATGGAATGTGGTGTGGTTAGTTTTACTTGTCTGGGTGGTTTCATATGTTAATGAGTGGGAGAATCATTTCAACAATTGGGAAACTACCCACCCCTCAGTCTTGTGACAGTGCCTTGAAACTGTCCTTTTCCTACTGTTCATACTATTGATGGGGTTCTTAAGGCAAGAATACTAAACTGGTTTGCCATTCCCTTCTCCAGTGGACCACATACTGTCAGACCTCTCCACCATGACCCGTCCATCTTGGGTGGCCCCACATGACATGACTTAATTTCATTTAGTTAGACAAGATTGTGGTCTGTGTGATCAGATTAGCTAGTTGTCTTTGATAGTGTTTCAGTCTGTCTGCCCTCTGATGCCCTCTCTCAGCACCTACCATCTTACTTGGGTTTCTCTTACCTTGGACATGGGGTATTGCTTTATGGCTGCTCCAGCAAAGTACAACTGCTGCAGTTCAGTTCATTTCAGTTCAGTCGCTCAGTCGTGTCTGACTCTTTCCAATCCCATGAATCGCAGCACGCCAGGCCTCCCTGTCCATCACCATCTCCCGGAGTTCACTCAGACTCACGTCCGTCGAGTCCGTGATACCATCCAGCCATCTCAAACTCTGTTATCTCCTTCTCCTCCTGCCCCCAATCCCTCCCAGCATCAGAGTCTTTTCCAATGAGTCAACTCTTTGTATGAGATGGCCAAAGTACTGGAGTTTCAGCTTTATCATTCCTTCCAAAGAAATCCCAGGGTTGATCTCCTTCAGAATGGACTGGTTGGATCTCTTGCAGTCCAAGGTGGAAAATTCTGAAAGAGATGAGAATACCAGACCACCTGACCTGCCTCTTGAGAAACCTGTATGCAGGTCAAGAAGCAACGGTTAGAACTGGACATGGAATAACAGACTGGTTCCAAATAGGAAAAGGAGAACATCAAGGCTGTATAATGTCACCCTGCTTATTTAACTGATATGCAGAGTACATCATAAGAAACGCTGGGCTGGAGGAAGCACATGCTAGAATCAAGATTGTAGGGAGAAATATCAGTAACCTCAAATATGCAGATGACACCACCCTTATGGCAGAAAGTGAAGAAGAAATAAAGAGCCTCTTGATGAAAGTGAAAGAGGAGAGTGAAAATGTTGGCTTAAAGCTCAACATTCAGACTGAAGATCATGGCATCCAGTCCCATCACCTCATAGCAAATAGATGAGGAAACAGTGGTAGACTTTATATATTCCTGTTCCAAGATCACCGCAGATGGTGATTGCAGCCATGAAATTAAAAGATACTTATTCCTTGGAAGGAAAGTTGTGACCATCTTAGAGAACATATTGAAAATCAGAGTCATTACTTTGTCAACAAAGGTCCATCTAGTCAAGGCTATGATTTTTCCAGTAGTCATGTATGGATTGTTAGAGTTGGACTGTGAAGAAAGCTGAGTGCTGAAGAATAGATGTTTTTGAACTGTGGTGTTGGAGAAGACTCTTGAGAGTCCCTTGGACTGCAAGGAGATCCAACCAGTCCATTCTGAAGGAGATCAGCCCTGGGATTTCTTTGGAAGGAATGATACTGAAGCTGAAACTGCAGTACTTTGTTCTCCTCATGCAAAGAGCTGACTCCTTGGAAAAGACTCTGATGCTGGGAGGGATTGGGGGCAGGAGGAGAAGGGGATGACAGAGGATGAGATGGCTGGATGGCATCACTGACTCGATGGGTGTGAGTCTGAGTGAACTCCGGGTGTTGGTGATGGACAGGGAGGTCTGGCATGCTGTGATTCATGGGGTCGCAAAGAGTCAGACACGACTAGTGATTGAACTGAACTGAACTTAATGCCCCTACTAGTCCCTGTCATCACCATATTGATGCTGCTTGTGATTGCTCCATGTGTTATCAATTGTCTAACCCATTTTATCTCTGCACAGGTCAACAAGTTACAACATGCAGTACCCATTCAACAAGAATGTACAAAACTATAGTCAACCACAGAAAATATCACTCACTCTTAGATGGACACTACTATAAGGACTCTCAGCCTTAAGACTAACAGGAGAGGGAGGCCCAATGCCCCTCACAGTCCCAGTTCAGCAGGAAGTAGTCAGAAAGACCTCGGCACCCATATTTCCAAAAAATTGGACCTTCTATCTCTTGAGGGTGAAATTCTAGGTAGTTAGAATAGGAAAAAAGGAGTTCAGAATGGCAGTGGCTAAAAAACAAGGAAGGGAAAAGCCTGTGAAAATAGTACAAAGGAAGGTCTGAGGACCAGAGTGAGGACCTCAGGTAAAATAAGCAGCGCTCCTGGCTAGCCCAATTTACACAGTGCAAGCCTTGGGGGAGGAGAAAACACATATAAAAAGAGGAGCCAAAATTGGGCCAATGGCCTCTCTTTTCTTCACATCTTTTGAGTCAGCATGCCCTCACGCTTCGAGAATGTATTTTCCTTTACTTTCTAAATAAAACTGAGCTGTAACACTGGTCCATCTGAGGGCTGTAATGCTGGTCTGTCCATTGATTCAAATTTTTATTGTGATGAGGCAGAACCAAGGAAATTGCAACTCATGATACTGCAAAATTTCCAAAAATATTTGACAAGTCAAATATTTATAACAATTTTGTTTTAATATTTATATAAAATAATTTTTATTCTTTGTGTTTGAAACTGTTAGGAAATATACTGAAAGCTTCTTTGGACTGCAGAATGTATAGAAAGATTATCAGATAAGAGAAGGGGAAAATGTTTTAGATGGAAAAGCTACCTTTGATGGGGAAGTGAAAGAAAAAGTGAACAACGTTAAGTACATATTTTAAGTAATATATAACTTACATACAAATACATTATATATATAATATAAAAATTATATATGAAACATTTGTTTATATTGAGTTGACCTAAAAATTCATTTAGATTTTCCCCTAGCACATTATGGGGCTTCCCTGGTGGCTCAGGTGGTAAAGAATTTGCCTGCAATGCAGACCCAGGTTCAATTCCTTGATTGGAGAGATCCCTTGGAGAAGGGAATGGCTGCCTACTCCAATATTCTTGCCTAGAGAATTCCATGGTAAGAGGAACCTTGTGGGCTATAATCCAAAGGGTTGCAAAGAGTCAGACACAATTGGGCTACTGAAACTTTTACTTTTCTAACATCTTACGTCAACTTATTAGTTGACCCAATAAATAAATATACACATTTAATTTTAATGGTGTTATAAATATAAGTTCCTTTAATACCATTGAGTCACGGGATCTATCATTGAAAAAGACGTTAGGCCAGAAATTTTAATTTGAACTGTATGTTTTGTTGACAGAAGTAAAATGGTCCCCTTTATTTTTTATTAAGGATATCTCTTCACTTTATGGCAGAAAGTGAAGAGGAACTAAAAAGCCTCTTGTTGAAAGTGAAAGAGGAGAGTGAAAAAGTTGGCTTAAAGCTCAACATTCAAAAAACGAAGATCATGGCATCTGGACCCATCACTTCATGGGAAATAGATGGGGAAACAGTAGAAACAGTGTCAGACTTTATTTTTGGGGGCTCCAAAATCACTGCAGATGGTGACTACAGCCATGAAATTAAAAGACGCTTACTCCTTGGAAGAAAAGTTATGACCAACCTAGATAGTATATTCAGGACTTCCCTGGTGGCTCAGAGGTTAAAGCGTTTGCCTCCAATGCGGGAGACCCGGGTTCGATCACTGGGTCAGGGAAGATCCCCTGGAGAAGGAAATGGCAACCCACTCCAGTATTCTTGCTTGGAGAATCTCATGGATTGAGGAGCCTGGTGGACTGCAGTCCATGAGGTCACAAAGAGTCGGACACGACTGAATGACTTTACTTACTTGCTTACTTACTTAGATGTATATTCAAAAGCAGAGACATTACTTTGCCAACAAAGGTCTGTCTAGTCAAGGCTATGGTTTTTCCTGTGGTCATGTATGGATGTGAGAGTTGGACTGTGAAGAAAGCTGAGCACCAAAGAATTGATGCTTTTNACCAGTCCATTCTGAAGGAGATCAACCCTGGGATTTCTTTGGAAGGAATGATGCTAAAGCTGAAACTCCAGTACTTTGGCCACCTCATGCGAAGAGTTGACTCATTGGAAAAGACCCTGATGCTGGGAAGGATTGGGGGCAGGAGGAGAAGGGGACGGCAGAGGATGAGATGGCTGGATGGCATCACTGACTCTATGGACGTGAGTCTGAGTGAACTCCGGGAATTGGTGATGGACAGGGAGGCCTGGCGTGCTGCGATTCATGGGGTCACAAAGAGTTGGACACAACTGACGACTGAACTGAATTGAACTCCTGTCCACATGGGTTATAACTTGCATGTAAATAACAAATTACAAGGTGCAAAATGCTGGAGCCCTTAGAGGAAGTTCAGAGGGGAAATGGTGCCTGAAGGAACCAGGACCCGAGAAGGCTGGCTGGCATCCCAGGGCGGGGAGACGGTGACAGGCTGTGGGGAAGCGGTGTGGTCCTGGGCCCAGGGAGCTGGACGGCACAGGCCTGAGGCTGGGTGGGCAGTGCTCTGTGTCCAGGTGGGGCAGGGGCAAGCTTGTGGGCAGGAGAGGAGGACAGCCCTGTGGGGGTCCCGTAGGATGCTGTGAGGATGTGGGGTTAGGAGAGAGGACCCCCGCGCTGGCACAGGTGAGCCACAGACCGGTTTCCGGGCACTCTCAGGGGCTGGAAGGGCCCTGGGGGGCGTGGTCTGAGGCACTGTTGGGCAGGAGACTCCAGACACATGTGACCCTGCAGCCTGGAGTCGGCCTTGACCACTGGCTTGAGGTGGAGCCAGAGGGCAGGCGGGGGCCGTGTGAGAGGAGGGGGCAGCAGGCGTTGCTGAGAGTCTGAGTTTGGAGGACTTCGGGGCTTGGGGACGGAAGCTGGGCTGCAGGAGGCCCAGAGCAGGGTGGCTGGTGCCGCGGAGGCCTCGGCTGAGCCCCGGGGCTGCCTCGCTGCGGTGTGAGCCCACGGCACGGCGGAGCCGCAGGCCACCGGGAGGGACAGTGCAGGGTCGGGGGCTGCGTCTGAGCGTTT
>SJXQ01006623.1:164435-176598 GCA_006408695.1 Aepyceros melampus
GCCCTCGTGGGAGTCTCCGCCGTGGGGCCACACTGCCGCCAGGCCACAGCAGTAGTCCTGCTCACATGTGGCTCGAGCTGCCCGTGGACGAGGTGCGGGTTCACAGCGCTCAGGCCACGACGGGCACCGGCCCAGGGCCCGTGCGGACGCAGCAGACACCTGAGCCCCATGGGGCAGGGCCTCTGCCCGCTGCAGCTGGGCGGGGGAGGAGCCTGGCCTGGCCCTGAAGCGGCCCCAAGGCGCCTGCCCCGCGCACACCGGCAGCCGGGGGTGAAGGGCCAGGGAGGGTGCTGGCCGGGAGGGCAGCTGGCAGAGGGGAGCCCACGCCAGAGCTGAAGCAGGGCAGGGTCACTGCCAGCAGAGGGGCCCAGGCTGGTCGGGGGGTGGGGGCTCTGATTGCCCCCCTCCTGGGCAAAGGCAGGAAACCACTGTTCCTTCCGGACAAGCGGGGCGGTGACCGGTGTGACACTCACTCCTAGTTAAAGACTAGTTGGCCCCCCAAAGGCAGCAAAATCAAAATGAAGCATGGCTGGAGAAGAGCCTCAGGGTCCGTCCTCGGTGGCCCGAACTCAGTGTGACTTCACAGGAGAGAGCCCAGGGTCGCCCATCAGGGACGCAGGGGTGTGGGAACTCAAGTGGGCTGCTGAGGGTGGTCTCGCCAGCAGGTGGACAGGACCAGGTGCAGGGGACCCGGGAGGAAGCCTGAGAGACATTTCTGAGGCCGAGGAGGGGCAGCAGCTCACAGACCCCCAGCTGCACCCCTGAGGTCGAGGGTTTTCAGACGGCACAGAGGACTGCGTGCCCCCAAACCCCCAACTACACTATTTACAAAATCAGATTCCACAAAGGGAGGAGACCAAAGCAGAGAAGACAAGAATTCAAGAGCCATTCAAGGAGGAAAGGAAAGCATTTTTGTAGACTTGGGAGCAGGGACCACCTTAAATGGCACAGAAAACTCAGGTGGGGAAGTGGAACCTGGTGGAGGCGGCTGTGCGGATGGCACAGGCTCGCGCGGCCAGAGTGAGGTCAGCAAGGTGCACGAGGGATGGGTCAGCACCAGGGGTCCAGAAGGGTCAGGAGAGGAAGGCTTCCTACACAGAGATGAGGCCACGCGGCAGAGACGAGGCTACACAGACGAGGCCGCGCGGCAGAGACGAAGCCAGATCAAGATAAACAGTTTACAAGACTAGAAATTCCAACAGCCTGTGAATGTCTAAAAACTGCCCTGTCTCACAGACATCAGGGAGAGGCATATGGTTCCCCCTCAGATTAGAAGACATGAAGGTGCCTGACATCAAGCTCTGGGGAGCCAGCCGTGAACAGATTCTTCCAAGTACTTTCAGGACTTGGAACTGGAAAACTGGGCCTTCGGCCTGGCCGGCCTGGGGCCCCTAGGCGCCCTGTAAGGGTTTGCCTTGAGGAGGCCAGGCCCTGGGGAAGCAGCAAGTGTGCCCAGGGGGTGAAGCTGCCCTTCGCCACGTCTGAACGCAGCGTCTCGGGACGGGAAACGGGCTCCTTGGCCTGAGCCACATCCTCCCCGGAGCTCAGCACCACGGAGAGAATGGGGCGGCCTGGAGTGCGGGCGGGGTCTGCAGCCCTTCTATCTGTTGTGCTGTGCTGTTTTCTGGGGAAGGCTGTGTTAAGATGAGATTTCGAGGCTGAATTACAGTCGCAGATGAAGCAAGCTTCCCAGGTGGAGGGGACGCTGACGTAGGCCGAGGAGGGGGCTGGGCAGCGGAGTCAGTTTGGCTCCTGGCAATTCAGGATGGGGAAACCTCGAGGGTCCCGGGTGCTCAGAGCAGAGGCCAATGCGATTGTCCAGGAACTGACCGTCTGAAATAAGAAGGGTGTTTTAACAATCCTCCCTGAGAAGGACGCTGGTACCCTCAGGACCAGAGAAAGCAGGCCAACTTTGTTTTCAAGTGAGGAGGGGAGATGGTGAAAAATAAACACCTGTTACAGCTGGTTTTTAAATTGAGCTGTTTTACTTGTAAACAAAATTCAGTTTTTCCAATGCAAAAGTTGTATACCTGCATTAAGCCAGTTTTAGAAAACTGCACTCAGATAGGAGGAAAAAGACGACTGTAAGGCACTGCCCAGAAAGCTGACGCTTGCTGCTCGCCAGCTGCTGCTGCGTGGAGCCGGCGGTGGCTTTGCCTCATGTAATTGTACAACATCCGACTCACCACGCTGCTGTTTTCTTACTTGCCTCTTATCCGTTTCTTGTGTTCTCTCTTGTTCATAAGTCCCCTCTCGGAACTGGCTTCAGAGTCCTCTGAAGCTTTCTCATTTTTACTGTCAATAAAGTTTTATTCTTCAGAGGATGTCTTTCAATTTTGTAAGCAGTTATTAAGAGCCAGTTCTGGAGAATTAGCCCCAACATTGACCGATGGTGAAGAATGACTAAAACGACTTCTTATGTGGATCCTTAAGGGTCTTTAAAATGACTCGGAAATTAATCAAAAGCAGCTTCACACATACGTTTGAGCACACGATGGATATACTTTTAAGTCCTTTGAAAACATACACTGCAATGTTTTTAATATAAAATCGCATGTAATCAATTTTCTTACTTGGGCTTCTTGGCTAAAATTTTCCTGTGTTGAGTGAGGAATTAAATAAATAGCGATAGTAACTCCTAGAGTTGCTTTCAGAGAAGGTGATGGCACCCCACTCCAGTGCTCTCGCCTGGAAAATCCCATGGATGGAGGAGCCTGGTGGGCTGCAGCCCATGGGGTCGTGAAGAGTCGGACACGACTGAGCCGCTTCCCTTTCGCTTTTCACTTTCATGCATTGGAGAAGGAAATGGCAACCCACTCCAGTGTTCTTGCCTGGAGAATCCCAGGGATGGGGGAGCCTGGTGGGCTGCTGTCTATGGGGTCACACAGAGTCGGACACGACTGAAGCAACTTAGCAGCAGCAGGGTTGCTTTGAAAAACTGACTGATATTATGATTTTTGTTTGTACATGCAAACCAGAAAATATCCATGCAAGCAGAGGCAGCTGGCATGTGGGGGGAGGGACACACACCCACCTTTTTCCTGAATCCTCTCCCTCGATTCCCAACTTTCCTGCACAACCCGAGCGTCACAGGAAATTCTTTACAGCAGAAGTGTGAGGAACAGATTTAAACTGCTCAGGTAGTATTTTCTTTCAGAAAGTTTCGTCTGGTAGATGGACAGGTCAGCTGTGGCCATTGTCCACTCCCTATGAACCCCGAGTTTCTCTGGGAGGTCTCTCTGAGCCCCCAGGACCCGAGCGGCACAGTCTCTAGAGAGCAGATTTTTTCCCCACAGATCTGATATCCTCCTTTTTAATAAAACTGCAGGACGTGGACAGGGTTGGAGGGAGATGGCAGCTGCTGCCCGATAGCAGGGCCCATTTCAGCTGTGCTGTGACTGCCTGGGGAGACCTTGTCTACAGCCAGAGGGGCACCTGGTGTCTGCAGCCAGGGGGCTCTCTGACCAGCAAGAGCTGAGGAGGAGGACGAGGGTGCCCAGGACCCCAGACAGGGGTGGGGAGGTCGCCACAGGCACCCTACCCACGCGGTCAGGCCGGGCTGCCTGGAGCCACGGATCCAGAACCCAGGCCCCAGAGACGAACGGCAGGACATGCCGGAGCCTGGGGGAGGCCGCGGCGGATGGGCGCCTTGCCTACACCCTCCACCCGGGACCTGCGGCCCCTCCAGGCGAGGCCGACCCAAGGCTCTCCTCCCCTGCTCTGACGGAGGCGCCCCCAGGCTCTGTGAGGGAGGGGTCATGCTTCTGACGGAGGCGCCCCCAGGCTCTGGGGTGGGAGGGAGTCCTCTCCTGCTTCTGACTGAGGTCCCCTTGTTCCCGGGGGCCGCCCGCCCACCCCAGCTCTGAGTCTGCCTCCCGGCGGCCCCACGGGGCATCTGCCCTTCCTCGTGTCTCCACTGGCTCCACGACACTCCTCTTTTGCTTTAAAGGTCTCCCTGACCTCTCCAAGCTCACTGCTAGAATTGGCCTCTGTGGAGGCGCAGTGTCCCCAGGGCCGGAACCCCCATATCCTGGTCATCGGTGTGAACTGCCAGCACCCCAACACAGACGTGGCCTGAACCCTCATCCTGCCAGACCCCTGGGCTCTGTGTCTGCCCCTCCCCAGGGAGCTCTGAGCTCTCTGCTCCGCCCGCCCTTTCTATACGACTCTGCTCAACTCGGTTCATCTCGATGCGTGTGTGAGACCAGTGTCCCTTCCTGTCCCCTCCTGTCCCTTCCTGTCCCCTCCTCTCTCCTCCTCTCCCCTCCTCTCCCCTTCTGTCCCCTCCTCCCCCCCCCTCTTTCCACCTCTCCCCCCCTCCCCCCCCCCCTCCCCCNAGGTCGCCACAGGCACCCTACCCACGCGGTCAGGCCGGGCTGCCTGGAGCCACGGATCCAGAACCCAGGCCCCAGAGACGAACGGCAGGACATGCCGGAGCCTGGGGGAGGCCGCGGCGGATGGGCGCCTTGCCTACACCCTCCACCCGGGACCTGCGGCCCCTCCAGGCGAGGCCGACCCAAGGCTCTCCTCCCCTGCTCTGACGGAGGCGCCCCCAGGCTCTGTGAGGGAGGGGTCATGCTTCTGACGGAGGCGCCCCCAGGCTCTGGGGTGGGAGGGAGTCCTCTCCTGCTTCTGACTGAGGTCCCCTTGTTCCTGGGGGCCGCCCGCCCACCCCAGCTCTGAGTCTGCCTCCCGGCGGCCCCACGGGGCATCTGCCCTTCCTCGTGTCTCCACTGGCTCCACGACACTCCTCTTTTGCTTTAAAGGTCTCCCTGACCTCTCCAAGCTCACTGCTAGAATTGGCCTCTGTGGAGGCGCAGTGTCCCCAGGGCCGGAACCCCCATATCCTGGTCATCGGTGTGAACTGCCAGCACCCCAACACAGACGTGGCCTGAACCCTCATCCTGCCAGACCCCTGGGCTCTGTGTCTGCCCCTCCCCAGGGAGCTCTGAGCTCTCTGCTCCGCCCGCCCTTTCTATACGACTCTGCTCAACTCGGTTCATCTCGATGCGTGTGTGAGACCAGTGTCCCTTCCTGTCCCCTCCTGTCCCTTCCTGTCCCCTCCTCTCCCCTCCTCTCCCCTCCTGTCTCCTCCTGTCCCCTCCTCTCCTCTCCTGTCCCCTCCTGTCCCCTTCTCTCCCCTCCTGTCTCCTCTTGTCCCCTCCTGTCCCCTTCTCTCCCCTCCTGTCCCCTCTGTCCCTTCCTGCTCCTGCACTTTCACCTTTCTCTCTAAGGAGAGTGTACGTTCCCTGAGCATGTGATTTTGTGGTCCTCCTCACAGGTTCTGGAGCAGACCCAGGCCTGCGGACACAGTTCTCGGCGGACAGGTTGTCGGTGGGGGTGTCCCCGAGCTCACTCTCGAGAAGCCCTCACTCGACCTGCCCAGCAGGGCAGCCACCTGTCCAAGTCTCGTGGCCTCGCTCCCGCAGGCCAGCCCCGGCCCTCGCCCAGGGCCTCCTGCCCGCTCCTCACCGCCCCCACGGCCCTTCCTGGTGTGTGGCACAGACCACGCTCCTCTTGTGGTTTTTTGTGTGAAATGCACCCTATTGATCTGTGAATTTAAGTGATTAGTATGAAGACAGTTGGAAAGAATTGAAAAGCAGAGATGAGATTAATGGCATTGTCCCAGTCATCAGCAATCTCTTAAACATTTTGTTTAAGCAGGACTCCTTTCTTCTGATGGGAAGATTAATTCAGGCCATGTCACTGCAATAGCCTTCACACCCTCCAGTCTCCAGTATGAGAAAGAAAAGTAGGTCAGGCAAGCCCAGAACAATGACCTTGCGAGAGGCCAGGAATGGAAAATTCAAGAAACATCTTAATCCACATGTCTTTTATTATTGGGTAAAGAAAGGTTTCATAAGAAGACAAGGAGGGGACGTGGAGTCATTGCTCAATTCCTTTGTTCGACACACACTTGCGGCTAGGGTGCAGCGCAAGGCCGTGTGCGCTCCCAGGGTCCTGGCTCTTGAGAGCCTCGAGCTCGGCTGGGACATGGGGCAGAAGAGAACAAAGGCTGCAAATGTGTTCATGGGACTCAGAAGATGGAGGGAGCTGAGTGGACGGGAGCAGTGGCTCAGGAGGTGGTCTGGATGGTTGGTGAGGGCGGCTGGGTCGGGGGGATGCCCATTGTGGGTGACCCCTGAGGAGGAGGGGTCAGGGCTGAGGACTGAGTGGGGAGCCTGGGGGAGCGGGGGGGTCTGGGATGTCGTCTGAACACAGGTTGCGTCCCGAGTTTACAACCAGGGCCGCGCTGTGCCTCCAGGACTGCATTCACTGCAGGCGTGTGAAGCAGAGCGGGGCTGCTCTCAGCCTTCCCCAAAACAGCCTTGTGTTTTCAAGGACAGCTAAATGCAGCAGCCTGTGATTTGGGCGGTCTGTGCTGCAGAAAGTCCTCACAGACGTGTTTTACTTTGAAACATTTAGCGGAAGAGGGAGTCAGGACGCTGCAGGACACCCAGGGGATGCCTGGTAGACGCCAGGCCCTAGCTCGGGAAGGAGCGAAACTTCGGAGTGTTTGCCCAGATGTCTACTTCCGTGCTGAGCAGGTTTCTCGGCAGGAGGGGAGCAGACGCGGCCGATGTCCCATTCGGTGAATCTTCCGGCACATCGCTGGCAATGCCTCAAGCTGAGGCGTTGTGCTTTCCCAGAACTCTGGAGCCTCAGGGAGCCCTGAACTCTTCCCACGGGATTATTTCAAGGTGTGTGATTAACTGAAAACACCACATACGACAACACTGAGCGTGGGCTGCTCCCTGGATGGGAGGGTGTCTGGGCTGCTCACTCAGACCCACTCACTTTCGGAGACGTCTGTGCATCCCTCCCTGCAGGGAGCCCATGAGCAAGTCTTGGATTGAGGACCAGCTTCTCCCCTAGTCCAGGCCGGCAGGGGCCGCTCTCTGCCCTGTGCTCTGCGGAAGGCTCCCTCCCTTCTGCTGGCCGTCTCCCACCCTGAGCGCCCCCGATGGACATTCTGCCCTTGCCCTCTACGGGCACCATCTTGCTTCTTCTCCCTGGGGGCTCGTCTCTGGCTCCTGGAGAAGCACATGCAGCCCAGGGCTGTCCCTCCAGGGTTGTCGCCCGATTCCCCACCACCACCCACGTCTGGCAACACGAACGTCGTGTACGTTGTGAACATTCAGCTGCATGTGGAGGTGGACCCCGCCAGCGTCCCGCCCCACCCCTGGCTGCCTGACCCCCGGGAGCACCGCGCAGGAGGGAGGGGAGCAGGCTGCCTCCCGGGCTCTGGGCGTGGGGAGGGTCCACGTCCACGCTCCGCATGTAGAGGTGCCTGGCCCTCCTTGTGTCCATGAGATCCAGACACGGGCAATGTGCTTTCCTTCAGTCCACTGAGGAACCCAGTGAAGGGCGGCCTGCCGCTTTTATGCCAGACGTGGAGGTGGGTGTGAGGGCGCATGACGCCGCAAGTGTGCCTTTTCTAGCATCTCCAGACCGAGTGCTGTGCGTAGAGGCCCAAGCTCTGGCCACGCTCACGTGGTCTGCAGCCTCCTTAGACTGTCCCCGTGCTGCCTCGCGGGTCCTTCCTGGTTGGAGCGGCTGGCCTAAACCTCACTGCTGTCCACAGAAGTTTGCCTTTTACTGTTAAATTGACCCTGAGAATTCTGTGGCCACACAATTCTTGATTTATTTAAGCCTCATTTTGTGGGAGGAAATGTCTCCTGAGAGCCAGCCCTCAAACCAGAGATTGCAGGCTGCCAGCCCGGCTCGTCTGGAGCTCTGGGTCGAAGACGCCGCCCGTCCTGGAAACGTCCCGCCTCCGCCCCACACAGTCTCGGTGAGAGTCCCATGGAGCCAGGACGGCTGTGAGGTCCGCGTCCTCTGCAGGTGGACTTGCTGCCCCTGTGAGGATGCCACTGCTCTGCCCGCCTGGCCTGGCACGGTCACCGTCCTGCTACGGGTGGCCCAAGACTTCCAGGGCCTTCCACGAGACGGTCTGACAGTGAGGCAGACGGGCCTGCCTGGCTGGTGACCAGGCCGAGTGAGTCTGGTGCAGCTGCTGAGCACCGGGCTCTGGAGCCCACCTGCGCAGGGGAGGCCCCGGCCTGCAGGGCCCCCGCAGGGCACCCAGGCTCCCTGGCCAGCTGCTCACTGCCGCGCTTCTCCCTGAGGGCCCAGGAGAGAAGCTGGAGCCTGTTCTGCTGGAATGTGGCACGGCCAGCCTGCGCCATCCTGAAGCCCACAGCTGTACCCACACAGTCCTCACCAGGTCACAGTGGCCACCTGCTCCTGACGCGCAGGCCTTGGGTTTCACTCAGAAGACGCTGTGGGTGAGCCGTCCGTGTCGGTCGGGGGCGGACTGCAGGAAGGCAGCGCGAGTGGGGGCCTCTGTCCCCAGGGTCACCCAGAGCCTGAGCTGGGGACCGACCGGCTGCCCTGGTGGTTCTGAGCCCTGTGNGCCTGCGTGGCCTTGGAAGGCAGCCTAAGAGGCCGCCGTCCTTCCCCAGCCCCAGCCCCCGGCCCAGCCATGCAGGGCTGCTTCTGGAGCTGGGGCCTCAGGCCGAGGGGCTGGGCTGTGTCCGTCACGAGTGGGCAGCGTCCTGGAGGTTCGGCCTGGGAAGGCCCTGTAGGAGGCGTGGCTGCAGGACCTGGTGCAGAAGAGGGAAGGTGGTCGCGGTCTCCCCTTGGCTACAGGGCCCTTGGCACTCAGGTCACGGGGGAGCGGGGGGCAGCGTCACTCCTGAGACTCGAGGAGGAACCTGCCCTGGCTTCCCGGGTGCGGGTCCTGGAGCCGTGTCCCCTTGACTCCGAGCAAAAGCTAGCAGCCCCGGTCCAGACAGCTGGTCCCAATGGGCCCTGACCTCCGACTTCCCCCGCAGCCACCCTCACAAGGTCAGCACCACCCGCAAGGAAGGCTGAACACGTCTGTTTCCTGTCAGTTGATACTGGTGTAAAATATGACAAAGATGATGTACTACAGAAATAAAAATATGAACATTTGAAAATATACTCCCCAATTTTATTATTATATTTAACAGACATAAAATTACGTTTCAAATGGTAAAATCAAAGCAAAGTAACAATATGACAACAGAAAGGAACTTGCGAGGACGGCCCTTGGGCGCCTTTGAAGGTGTGGAGTCCCTTCTCAGCACTCTGCTCTTCCCAGAGCCACGGGAAGGGATGCCCGGCGTGTACCCATGCCACGCTGCGTGCCCCAGCATCTCCGTGAGACAGACGAGCTTCCCGCTGCCTCCGTCTGCTGGCACCACCGTGGGAGTGGGGCTGGACGTCTCTGTCTTCTGTTTTAGTTCAGTAGCAGTTACAGCTGAGAAACGTCATCAGTGTGCTGATGGGAGGCAAGGAGCGATTTTCAAAAGTTCAGCAGCCTAAGACAGTCACACTTTTATCCAAAAGGAAGCAATAGACTTTCATTTTTTTTTTAATTATTTTTTATTTTTTTTAGTTTGTTTTGCTTTAAATACTGTATTCGTTTTACTACAAGCAATAGACTTTCTATTTTCAAATTGACCTCAATCCTTCACTTGTAGACAGTGCCAACGACGTATACTGAAGTTTACAGTCAATTCTAAACTGATGAAAAGGAAGTGGGTCCCAGGTTCTATGAACTTGGCTACAGGTGAGGTGCCTGCACGCTGGCATCCGGGGTGGCCCAGCCGGCTGGGGGTGGCGTGGCGCCCGGGGCCAGAGCCGCAGACAGACACGTGGTCAGTGCCCTCGCACCCCCATGAGCAGGGCGCCCTGGGCGGCGTGGGCAGAGGAGGGGGCGCTGAATGGGCGGGCTCTCGCGGCCTTGCTCTGCCTGCTCCCTGTCGGCAGAGCTCCTGCAGGGGTCGTGACTTGGGTCAGGAGCCGGGAGGAAGCAGGCAGAGGCTGTCCGTCTTTCCACTGGGACGGCTGGCCCTGGGTGTGACTGGCCCCTTCAGGACTGGCCCCGGAGCCCCGCTTCCTCCCCCCAAGGGAGACAACCACCCAGACGTATCAGGTGGCGGGCACACTGACCAGGGCCTCAGCCTCGCTGCGACCCTACTGGGGAGCGTCCACCCTCAGCCCAGGCGGGGTCTGGCGGCCTCGGGGCCCCTTGGGGCCGCTCCTCTGCCTAAGAGCTCCTGCAGGGGTCGTGACTTGGGTCAGGAGCCGGGAGGAAGCAGGCAGAGGCTGTCCGTCTTTCCACTGGGACGGCTGGCCCTGGGTGTGACTGGCCCCTTCAGGACTGGCCCCGGAGCCCCGCTTCCTCCCCCCAAGGGAGACAACCACCCAGACGTATCAGGTGGCGGGCACACTGACCAGGGCCTCAGCCTCGCTGCGACCCTACTGGGGAGCGTCCACCCTCAGCCCAGGCGGGGTCTGGCGGCCTCGGGGCCCCTTGGGGCCGCTCCTCTGCCTCACTCTGACCCATGGTGCGGGAGCTGGGTGTGATGGACTGAGCCCCGTGGGCTGCCTGCAGGGCTGGCCCTTCTCACAGGCCTTCAGGGCCCTCCGGACGAGTGTTTCTAAGTGTCCTCAAGGGCGCTTATGAAAGTTTATTTCAAAACAGCGAGTTGAGTTTCTCTTGGGAATAAGCCAGATCATACTCTCAGATATTCCTGACCAGCCCACAGTGAAGCCCAGGAGGCTTCACCACTTCTGAAACTCCCCTACGTGTTCCTCGGGGGGAGTTGGGGAAACAGGCCGGACCATCAGGCAGGACTGAGAAACCCTCCTCGCCCTGACCCTGGCCAGGACAGGAGCAAACAGCTCTGAGGCTGAAGGGATTTCTATTTCGTTCTGTTCCCAGAGCTCTGGCTCCTCTGACCTTGGGGGATCTAAGCTGAGGGCCCTGCTCCCGGGAGGCCGCCCTGCATTCTGTCTCCATTTCCTCTTAGCTGACCTCGACCCTATAGCTCCCACCCGCCCGCCGCCCTCGGCCTCTTCCCTGAACCGGGCCGTGGGGCGGGGCTGGACAGCCTGCGTTCAGGGCCCGCAGAGGGGGCTTCTCCCACCCCACCTCCCGAGGGGCCTGGCCTGCCTCTGCTCTGGGGCAGTGGTCGTCCTAAGCGAGCCTTAGAGTGGCTGCCCCCGGGGCCACGTGCCTGGGCTCCGTCCTCCTGCAGGACCGCGGCCCCCCTGCAGCTGCATCCCCGGCTGCCGTCCTGCCCTGCCCCAAGCTCCGACGCTGAGAGCCCTGGGGGCCATGCTCCTGTCCCTCCTCCCCTCCTCACTGACCCCACGTCTCTCGCTGCCATGTGGAGGACAGGCCTCACCTCACAGAAACGCGGGGCCAGGTCCTGGAGCCCTGCCTGCCAGCACCTCCTCCCGGGTGACACCACAGCCCTCCAGGGCGCTGAGCACTCGGTCCTGACCCCAACACCTAACGCTTTGGCGTGCTATCACCGGGGCGTCTAGGACCAGGTGGGCATCACACAGAGGCCTCTGGGTCATAAGCCCATTCTTCAAAGGGAGGGCGGGGACACCCGTGAAGTGAGTACTGTCCCTCCTCCCCTCCTCACTGACCCCACGTCTCTCGCTGCCATGTGGAGGACAGGCCTCACCTCACAGAAACGCGGGGCCAGGTCCTGGAGCCCTGCCTGCCAGCACCTCCTCCCGGGTGACACCACAGCCCTCCAGGGCGCTGAGCACTCGGTCCTGACCCCAACACCTAACGCTTTGGCGTGCTATCACCGGGGCGTCTAGGACCAGGTGGGCATCACACAGAGGCCTCTGGGTCATAAGCCCATTCTTCAAAGGGAGGGCGGGGACACCCGTGAAGTGAGTCTCAAGGTCAATCCAGTCTTGGGTCAGCCAAGCCCTTGCACCTCTGATTCCACATGTCCTGCCAGCATCAGTCCTTCTGTCCAGCAGAGATGGCTTCAGTGTCGGACACACTGAGGACCGCTTGGGCCTTGGATCAGAAAAACAAGCAGCTGTGGCCCTGACTTTGATGGACTCACAAACTAGAGGTGAAAACTGACAGGTAACAGCAGTGATGATGGTGGTAAAATCACGTGGTCGGGCTTGTCACGGGCTCCTGCCGGACGCTGCGGGCTCCTGCTGGATGTTGCGGGCACCTGCCGGACGCTGCGGGCACCAGAGGCCAGTCTGAGTGCAGGGGCTGGGGCAGCCGGGGGCGCCTGACCTGAGGCCTCTGGGCAGGAGGGGAGCCCAGTGGCAGGTGTCCGGCCGCAGGAGCTGCCTGTGCAGGGCT
>SJXQ01006623.1:177306-187945 GCA_006408695.1 Aepyceros melampus
CGTCTTCCTCCCTAGGACCAGGTGCCCCTGCTCTCAAAATTAAGTCAGACGGAACAAGACGTTCAAGTGGACGTTCCCCCAACCCCTCACAGAGGAAGGTCATTTTCTGAACCAAAAAGCTCTTCAGATAATTCTGTGTGTCTGTGTCATTGGTTGGCCATCCTGAAAGGTGTGGAAAGGCCGTGGCCTGAGTGTGAGAGCCGTCACCAGTGTGTGTGGCGTGTGTGAATGTTTATGGTGTGGGAGATGTATGTGTGAATGTGTGCGGCATGTGTGGTGTGTGTGAGTCTATGGTGTGTGTGAGTGCGTGTGGCGTGTGTGAACGTGTATAGTGCATGTGGCGTGTGTGAATGTTTATGGTGTGGGAGATGTATGTGTGAAAGTGTGTGCTATGTATGAACATATGTGGTGTGTGTGGACATGTAAGTTGTGTGTGAATGTGTATGTATGTGAACGTGTGTGTTGTGTGTGAATGTGTGCAGTGTGTGTGGTGTGTATGAGGTGTGTGGTGTGTGTGGTGTGTGTGATTCTGTGATGTGTGTGGTGTGTTTGATGTGTGGTTTGTGTGAATGTGTGAGAACGTGTGATGTGTGGATGTGTGTGGTGTGTAAATGCATGTGAATGTGTGTGGGGTGTGTGATTCTGTGATGTGCGTGAACGTGTGTGTTGTATGTGAACGCATGTGTCGTGTATGAACATGTGTGTGTGTATGAACATCTGAGGAATATGTGAATGCATGTGTTGTGTGTGAACATGTGTGTGTGTGTGAGCATCTGAGGAATATGTGAATGCATGTGTTGTGTGTGAACATGTGTGTGTGTGTGAGCATGTGAGGAATATGTGAATGCATGTGTTGTGTGTGAACATGTGTGTGTGTGAGCATGTGAGGAATATGTGAACCTGTGTGTTGTGTGTGTTGTGTCTGAACACGTGTGTATGTGAATGCATGTGTTGTGTATGAGCATGTGTGTGTGAACACACATGTGTGTGTGAGTGTGAGGAACATGTGAGCCTGTGTGGTGTGTGTGGTGTGTGTGAACATGTGTGTGTGAATGCTGTGTCATGTATGAACACATGTTTGTGTGAACACGTGTGTGTGAACGTGTGTGTGTGAACACATGTGTGTGCGAGGAACACGTGAGCCTGCGTGGTGTGTGTGTCTGGGGCCCTGTGGCGCTGGCCTGGTGCTCAGACTGCTGAAGTGAGTGTTCTGCAACAGAACCCCGGAGGCGGAGAGGAGTCACTTCTTAGAGACCAGTGAGGGATCCTTCTTTAGATTCTGAAACGAAGACTTTATGTTGGAATTTGATCTCCAGCAAGATGGCTCCGAGCACAGATGCCCCAGGAGCTCACGTCTTCCCTTCCCAGGGCCTCCCCTGGAGTCTGACAGCCCCAACCGGAGGCCTGCCGCCAAAGGACAGTGGGCACCCAGCATGTGGACAAGGCCATGTTCTCTGGGCGACGCACTGAGACCTTCCCGTCAGCCGTGCAGCCCAGCCCTGGGAGCACAGGCGGTTCCCAGCACCTCTCCTCCAAAGGGACACGCGCGTGTTGCGTTTAGTGTCCGTTCCGTTCAGTCACTCAGTCGTGTCCGACTCTTTGCGACCCCATGAATCGCAGCACGCCAGGCCTCCCTGTCCATCACCAATTCCCGGAGTTCACTCAGACTCACATCCATTGAGTCCTCTCATTTATGAAAGATAGGAAACTACTGACACAGTTGCTTGTATTTAAGGTACAAGTTTAGGAGCTTTATTTCTGCTTCTTTTTTCCCAAACTTTTGATTAGTATCAAATCTTGGGCCAGAACTATTATCAGTTTAGTTCAGTTCAGTCGTGTCTGACTCTTTGCGACCCCATGATTCGCAGCACGCCAGGCCTCTCTGTCCATCACCAGCTCCCGGAGTTCACTCAGACTCACGTCCATCCAGTCAGCGATGCCATCCAGCCATCTCATCCTCTGTCACCCCTTCTCTTATTGCCCTCAATCTTTACAAGCATCAGGGTCTTTTCCTATGAGTCAGCTCTTCGCGTCAGGTGGCCAAGGTATTGGAGTTTCAGCTTAAGCATCAGTCCTTCCAATGAATATTCAGGACTAACTACCTTTCAGTTCAGTGGCTCAGTCGTGTCCAACTCTCTGCGACCCCATGAATCGTAGCACGCCAGACTTCCCTGTCCATCACCAACTCCCAGATTTGACTCAGACTCATGTCTATTAGGTCAGTGATGCCATCCAGCCATCTCATCCTCTGTCGTCCCCTTCTCCTCCTGCCTCCAGTCCCTCCCAGCATCAGAGTCTTTTCCAATGAGTCAACTCTTCACATGAGGTGGCCAAAGTAATGGAGTTTCAGCTTTAGCATCATTCCCTCCAAAGAAATCCCAGAGCTGATCTCCTTCTGGCTGGATCTCCTTGCAGTCCAAGGGACTCTCAAGAGTCTTCTCCAACACCACAGTTCAAAAGCATGAACTCTTTGGTGCTCAGCTTTCTTCACAGTTCAAATCTCACGTCTATACATGACCATAGGAAAACCCATAGCCTTGACTAGATGGACCTTTGCTGGCAAAGTAATGTCTCTGCTTTTGAATATACTGTTTAGGTTGATCATAAATTTTCTTCCAAGGAGTAAGCATCTTTTAATTTCATGGCTGCAGTCACCATCTGCAGTGATTTCGGAGCCCAAAAAAATAAAGTCTGACACTGTTTCCACTGTTTCCCCATCTATTTTTCATGAAGTGATGGGACCAGATGCCATTATATTCGTTTTCTGAATGTTGAGCTTTAAGCCAACTTTTTCGCTCTCCACTTTCACTTTCATCAAGAGGTTTTTTAGTTTCTCTTCACTTTCTGCCATAAGGGTGGTGTCATCTGCATATCTGAGGTTATTGATATTTCTCCCAGCAATCTTGATTCCAGCTTGTGTTTCTTCCAGTCCAGTGTTTCTCATGATGTACTCTGCATATAAGTTAAATAAGCAGGGTGACAATATACAGCCTTGACGTACTCCTTTTCCTATTTGGAACCAGTCTGTTGTTCCATGTCCAGTTCTAACTGTTGCTTCCTGACCTGCATACAGGTTTCTCAAGAGGCAGGTCAGGTGGTCTGGTATTCCCATCTCTTTCAGAATTTTCCACAGTTTACTGTGATCCACACAGTCAAAGGCTTTGGCATAGTCAATAAAGCAGAAATAGATGTTTTTCTGGAACTCTATTGCTTTTTCCATGATCTAATGGATGTTGGCAATTTGATCTCTGGTTCCTCTGCCTTTTCTAAAACCAGCTTGAACATCAGGGAGTTCACGGTTCACATATTGCTGAAGTCTGGCTTGGAGAATTTTGAGCATTACTTTACTAGCATGTGAGATAGTCCCCCACAAAAACCCTCTCCCCACCCTGATCCCCAAGGCAAACGTGGCAACCTCAGGGCTTCACCTCTGCAGCCTTCACAACATGATCAGCTGGACATACGCTTTGAAAACGTACAAAAGTAAGACATTTTAACTATGTATTTCCACTCTGACTTCCATGGTCTTTCCCTAATGCACAGTGGTGTGGGAGAAGCCTCAAGTGGCCTCAATGCTTCCTATCAGCCAAGGAAGGGTTGAGTTTAGGATACACGTGTGGGTGTAGTGGGAACTATTTGTTCCCACTATTTGATTCACAGTCAATTCTGAGGTAGTAAAGTTAATCCTCCAGTGGAAAAATGGCTTCAGGGAATTCTAAAGCCCACTCTGCTAACTCACTCAGCCAAAAGCTGCATCATGATGTCAATGCTTCCTATAGTCCCCATCGCCAGACAGAGATCACGGAGGAAAAGCATCATCTCTCTCATATTTGAAAGAAACTTGATAAAAATTTTGCTAAATTTGACAGCACTCAAAATGCACATATTACTAACAAGTTGGAAGTTGAAAGAAACTTGCCAAATGACAATAATGAAAAATTAATAAAGCAAAAAATTAATTTAAAAGCAATAAATTAAGCAAATACAATGAAATACAAATGATCTATTATAGAGGAAATATTTATATATCTTCCTATTCTCTCTGAAATAGTCATTGGAAATAATGTGGTGGTGGTGGTCAAGTCGCTCAGTCGTGTCCGACTCTTTGTGACCCCGTGGACTGTAGCCCACCAGGCTCCTCAGTCCATGGAATTTTCCAGGCAAGAGTACTGGAGTGGGTTGCCATAATGTAGGCAGAAAAATTTTAATAAAAACTCCTAGAGGTATGTCAAGAATTATAGCAACTGCCACGCACAAGAACAATAAATAAAGTCAGCTTAATGGCAGGAAATCTCAGAAAACCACACACACATACACACACATCTCTCTGAAATAGTCATTGGAAATAATGTGGTGGTGGTGGTCAAGTCGCTCAGTCGTGTCCGACTCTTTGTGACCCCGTGGACTGTAGCCCACCAGGCTCCTCAGTCCATGGAATTTTCCAGGCAAGAGTACTGGAGTGGGTTGCCATAATGTAGGCAGAAAAATTTTAATAAAAACTCCTAGAGTATGTCAAGAATTATAGCAACTGCCACGCACAAGAACAATAAATAAAGTCAGCTTAATGGCAGGAAATCTCAGAAAACCACACACACATACACACACACACACACACACACTCCCTTTCTGAAAGAAGCGTTTACCCTAAAGTGAAATGTACAGCTTTTGCAATTGCCAAGGATATAGGGAAGATAGGTAGGAGATGGAGAAGGCAGATGAATACAAAAGGACTCAAAAAGGGCAGTGAAACAGAGGCGAAATACCTCAAAAATAACCAACACAAATGATTTCTCTAAAGGGAATGGCTATAAAAACCTAGGCCAGGAAAGTACAACTCATTCTCTCTCGAAAAAGTAGTAAAGAATTGGTATAATCTCAATACAAGAACACTACAAGAAAAATGAGAGGAAAGAGTAGCAAAATTTACCAGACAAAAAACATCCACCGTGGAAAGGTTGTCATGGAACAGAGGAAAAGAGTGATGAAATACTTTGCCACACATTTTTCTTTAAGTTACTTATCTAAAAAGTAAACCCATAAAGCAGAAATGCAGAAACTAGAGAACAGATTGTAAGAAAACAAGCGCAAGGGTGAGCAAAAGGATTGACATGGATGAAATATTGTGAGAACTCAAGGAAAAAGTTAAAAGAAAGGGGGCTTTAAATAAATAAGAACTAAATTAAAATGAAAGCAAGAGAAAATAAGAAAGCAAGAGACTTCAATAGTATGTGAACCATGAAATTCCAGATGTTCAAGCTGGTTTTAGAAAAAGCAGAGGAACCAGAGATCAAATTGCCAGTGTGTGTTGGAACACAGAAAAAGCAAGAGTTCCAGAAAAACATCTACTTCTTCTTTATTGACTACGCTAAAGCCTTTGACTGTCACAACAAACTGTGGACAATTCTTAAAGAGATGGGAATACCAGACTACCCTATCTACCTCCTGAGAAACCTGTAAGGAGATCAAGAAGCAACAGTTAGAACCGGATATAGAACAATGGACTGATTCCAAATTGGGAAAAGAGTACATAAGGCTGCAATTTGTCACCCTGCTTACTTAACTTCAATGCAGAGTGAGGTGAAGTCACTCAGTCGTGTTCGACTTTTTGCGACCCCATGGACTGTAGCCTACCAGGCTCCTCCCTTCATGGGATTCTCCAGGCAAGAGTACTGGAGTGGGTTGCCTTTTTCCTTCTCCAGGGGATCTTCCCAACGCAGGGATCGAACCCTGGTCTCTTGCATTCCAGGCGGATGCTTTAACCTCTCAGCCATCAATGCAGAGCACATCACGTGAAATGCCAGGCTGAATGAAGCATAAGCTGGAAATAAGATTGCCGGGAGAAATATCAATAACCTCAGAGGATGAGATGGTTGGATGGCAACACCAACTCAATGGACCTGAGTTTGAGCAAGCTCTAGGAGTTGGTGATGGACAGGGAAGCCTGGCATGCTACAGTTCATAGGGTCACAGAATTGGACATGACTGAGCAACTGAACTGAATTGAAATTAAAATGAAAGCAAGAGAAGATAACTATTGGGATGAGAATAGTGATTAATAATAATTATAGATATTTAAAAAGCAATCAAAATAAAACAAATAAGAGCCTATAAGGAAGAAGGAAAAATTGGGAGATGAAAGAAAAAAACAGGCAAAAGTTTCTACCATAATATGCAACCAACATTCCATATCCTCAGGTACCACATTCACAGATTCAACTAACTGCAGATCGAAAATATTAGCGGGAAAAAAATCCAGAAACTTTCAAAAAGCAAAATTTGAATTTGCAACACCCTTGTAACTACCTACACAGCATTTACATTGTATTAGGTATTATAAGAAATCTAGAGATGGCCAAAGTATTGGAGCTTCAGCTTCAGCATCAGCCCTTCCAACAAATTTTCAGGGTTGATCTCCTTTATGACTAACTGAAAATTCAGCTCTTTTTTTTCCCAGAAAGTTTATCAAATTATAGTTTCAAAAACTTTGTTCTGAAAAGAAGAGTTGACCATGTCCCTGACGATGTTTACCCAGAGCAGTTAGGACTAAGACAATCCTAGCAAGATTACTAAAATCTAAAAATTAAAAGAAATAATTTCATTTGTCAGGCAAATGGACCAAGACACTGAGAAGGGAAAGAACTAGCCTCAGATCAGATTTTTTCATATCATTCAAAGCCAAAGACAGCATAGAAATTTCTAGAAGACTCTCAGGGAGAAAAGTGTGAGCAAAGGGATTTATAGCCAGCCAAGCTGTCTTTGTGAATAAAGACTACTGGAGAACACCGTTGCACATCAGGGAATGTCTCTCTCGTGAGCCCTTCTTGAGGAAACACCTAGACAACAAATTCTTGCCAACTGAGAGATGACTGGGGAAACCACAGCAAAATGATTGCGTATATTAAATGAATTTAACTGTGGAACCAATATTTAAAGAGGTGTGAGAGTTATGGGAACATCAGATTATAAATATCAAATATGTATACACCCTGTGCCAAGGAACTGCCTTCATGGTTATATTCCCTAAAGAAGCACATGCATCCAACAAGCTGTCTTCAAGAATTTTAATGCTGCATCATTTATTTAAAAAAAAAATGAAACAACCTAACTTCATGAAAATCCATATGTGCACAAAACAATACGATACAATGCTTATGTATAAATACGCAGTTAAAATCAGGATTAGTTACATAATTCGCAGGGCTTAGTGAAAAATAACAATGCCTTAATACGTTTCACAAGTGCTGTCTTGACCTAGTTTTAAAGTCCTGAAAGAAAAACCTCAATTTCCCGTTAGCAGCAGTTTGCTGAACCTCCGCTCTAACCACTTCCTCTGTTAGACTCTCACTTCCCTGGTGCTGCTGTGCACACAGCTGATCAGGGACCCCACACCCCAGGGCCAAGTCCGGACCACTAAGGAGGGCCCTTTCTTCCCTATTGTATGAAATTATTCAGATCAGCCGACCTGCAGGGTCCCCAGGAAACCTAGCTCACCCTATCGCCAGTGTGCCTTGCATAAACTGTTATATTAAACAGCTCCAGCTTTGTTACCCTATGGGCGCCATCCTTTTGAACCCAAGTGGCATTCTTCTCTCAATTGTAGCTCTACGTAAGAAATCTGCCCTTCATCTATCTGAGCGTCAGTATGTTGCATCACATCACCAAAATAATCTTTAAAACTTACAAAACTGGGGCCACTTGCCTTGTTCAAAAATAGGAACATCAAACCAAACACAAGACCCTTCTAAACACAGGCCATATACACACCTGTGATGCCTTTCCTGGTTAAAGTTTTAAACACATGTGATTCAGAAACAATGAATTCAGAACAGTATGAACTTCTGGAGAAGGAAAGGGAATTAGACTAGCAAAAAGAACTTCACCTAGGATCTTTAATTTTGTTCAAAGGAAAAAAAAAAAAAAACCTGAGCCAAAGATGATGAAACATTAAGATCCGATGAAACTATAGGTGATGGTTATACGGGTGTTTGTCATATTTTCTGAATGCTTGAACTATTTCACTTTTTTAAAACTGATGATTACAGTAATATAATTCATGCAGAGAACAGTCTACAATTAAATGCTAGGACAGTATTCAAAATTCTTTATGATGGACTACAGAGCTCATGAACAGATTTTGAAAGCAGACTACAAATGAAGGGTGAGTTAGGAAAAGTTAGAAAGTAAATGGTGTTTGGAATTGGCTGGAGGAGGGGAAATGAGGACCTGCTGATCAATGGGCATGAAATCTGTCATGGGAGAGGAAAAAGTTCCCAAGACTAGCTTTAGAATAGAACATAGGGCTTATATTTAACCATACTAGACTGTACACTTGACTATCTGTTAAAAGAATAGATCTACGTCATATGTTTTTTTTATCACAATTTAAAAAAAAAACCTACATTGGAGATTAGGGTATGTCCCTAAGTTTTAATTTATCCAACACTTAAATGATATTAATAACAATTTGGTCTATTTTCAGCATTAGAGTAAGAGTCAAAGAATATATATTAATCATTTAGTACAGTCTTGACACCACCCTTATGGCAGAAAGTGAAGAGGAGAGTGAAAAAGTTGGCTTAAAGCTCAACATTCAGAAATGAAGATCATGGCATCCAGTCCCATCACTTCATGGGAAATAGATGGGGAAACAGTGGAAACAGCATCAGACTTTATTTTGGGGGGCTCCAAAATCACTGCAGATGGTGACTGCAGCCATGAAATTAAAAGACGCTTACTCCTTGGAAGAGAAGGCAATGGCACCCCACTCCAGTACTCCTGCCTGGAGAATCCCATGGACGGAGGAGCCTGGTAGGCTGCAGTCCATGGGGTCGCTGAGGGTCGGACACGACTGAGCGACTTTACTTTCTCTTTTTACTTTCATGCATTGGAGAAGGAAATGGCAACCCACTCCAGTGTTCTTGCCTGGAGAATCCCAGGGATGGGGGAGCCCGGTGGGCTGCCGTCTCTGGGGTCACACAGAGTCGGACACGACTGAAGTGACTTAGCAGCAGCAGCACTCCTTGGAAGAAAAGTTATGACCAACCTAGACAGCATATTCAAAAGCAGAGACATTACTTTGCTGACTAAGGTCCATCTAGTCAAGGCTATGGCTTTTCCAGTGGTCATGTATGGATGTGAGAGTTGGACTGTGAAGAAGGCTGAGCACAGAAGAATTGATGCTTTTGAACTGTGGTGTTGGAGAAGACTCTTGAGAGTCCCTTGGACTACAAGGAGATCCGACCAGTCCATTCTGAAGGAGATCTGCCCTGGGATTTCTATGGAAGGAATGATGCTAAAGCTGAAATTCCAGTACTTTGGCCACCTCATGCGAAGAGTTGACTCATTGGAAAAGACCCTGATGCTGGGAGGGATTGGGGGCGGGAGGAGAAGGGGGCGACCGAAGATGAGATGGCTGGATGGCATCACTGACTCGATGGATGTGAATCTGAGTGAACTCCAGGAGTTGGTGATGGACAGGGAGGCCTGGCGTGCTGAGATTCATGGGGTCGCAAAGAGTTGGAGACAACTGAGCAACTGAACTGAACTGATAATTAGTATATTAGCATAACCATATCATTGAAAAATACAAAGTAAGTTGTTCACAAACAAGTAAAACATAGCAAACAAACCAAGAGTGGGAAGATATTATTGTAACATACAGTGTAAAGGGGGCTGGATCAAAATTAATTACCAATACTTCCCCCTAAATTACGGAAAATACATTTACAATATATGTGCTTGTTTCTGAACTTTTTCCCCTTTTCTAGCAGGAAAGGGAAATTGAGACTCATGATTTCTCTGCATAAAGTCTAACACCTATCGATTTTGTTAAGATTTTTCTTTTTTAAAACTGCAACATTATAGTCTGAAGACTCAGCGACACTTTGGTGTCGAGGTCTGTGAGAGAACACAGGTAAAACGGCTCAATTAGACTAATTACCTAGATCCAGGTAAGAGGGCTCAAGGCTGAGTAGGCTAACTGCCATCTTCCGGGGTTTTTAGTTGCGTTTTAAATTCACTGCTGAAGATGCACGTGGGGCGAACGTGAGGTATCTTACTTCTTCGAAGCAGCTGAGCCATCTCTCTTCTTCGGAGAAGGTGAGGCATCGCCCTTCTTTGAAGAACGTGAGGCATCTGCCTTCTTCGGAGAATACGAGGAATCTCCCTTCTCTGGGAACGTGAGGAATCTCACTCCGTTCGCAGGCCGCACGTGCCCTCGGGCAGCAGGCAGGACCACCTGAGAGCCGGAATCCCGGCTCTCGCAGTCCAGGGTCGCGTCAGCGACGAGCGGCCTCGCGAGATCTGACCCCCGGCGGGCGCGGCCTCGCGAGATCTGACCCCTGGTGGGCGCGGCCTCGCGAGATCTGACCCCTGGCGGGCGCGGCCTCGCGAGATCTGACCCCTGGCGGGCGCGGCCTCGCGAGATCTGACCCCCGGCGGGCGCGGCCTCGCGAGATCTGACCCCTGGCGGCCCGGCCGGGACGGAGATGCGTTCCGTGCGCCTCTCAGGACGCCGCTCGCCCGCCCCCGCGGGGCCCTGCGCTGTGGCCGACTGCGCACGCGCGGCCAAGGGCTCGCTTGCAGCTCTCGGGTCCAGGAGGCTGGAGCCGCGCGGGCGGGAGTCTGGACAGGGGTGACG
>SJXQ01006623.1:188126-262606 GCA_006408695.1 Aepyceros melampus
GTGACGGCGCGGCCAGGTGTCTGCCTCTGGGTCCCACTCCGCCCCGCACGGTGTGCGGTGGACACCCGGCTCCCCTCCGCGGCGGACAGGCCCCCGGGTGGAGCGCCCGCCCCGGCCTGCCTGGGCGCACGTGGACGTCTGCGCTGCCCGTGAGGGCTAGCCTCCTTGCCGCGCCATTTCCTCAGATCCGGCGGCATCTTTATTAGGCTCTTCACTGATTCCTAATCGGAAGGTGCCGCCCACGTCCTGTTGAGACAGGGAGAAAGGGACGTGCAGGATCAGAATGACGCAGCCGCGAGAAAGGAAGGAAGCTGTGCCGTTTGGGGAGCCCTGGGTGGACCTAGCGTTTGACACGCAGAGTGAACCAAGTCGGACAGAGAAAAGCCAGTATGGTGCATTCACGCATATAGGTGCGATCTAGAAAGACGGCACAGATGGTCTCACTTGCGAACCTGAAATAGAGACAGAATGTAGAGAAGCGACGTGTGGGTGCCAGGGGAGTGAGGCTGGGAGGGGAGGGACGGGGAGATTTGGATTGGCGTAGACACACTACTGATACACGTGGAGAAGAAGTGAAAGTCGCTCAGTCGTGTGCGGCTCTGCGACCCCGTTGACTATACAGTCCATGGAATTCTCCAGGCCAGAATACAGGAGGTGCTAGCATTTCCCTGCTCCAGGGGATCTTCCCAACCCAGGGATGGAACCCAGGTCTGCCAGGTCTGCCGCACTGCGGGCAGATCCCTTACCAGCTGAGCCACAAGGGAAGCCCATTGACATGCATGATAGATGACTAATGAGAAGCCAGTGTGTAACTCAGGGAACTCTACTCAGCGCTCTGTGGTGACCTAAATGGGAAGAAAATCCAGAAATGAGTGGATATATGTGTACACACAGCTGATTCACTTTACAGCAGAAACTAATACAACGTTCTAAAGCAACCATACTCTAATAAAAATTAATGCCCCGTGGGTGACTCAGCCCACCACTCAATGTCACTCTTTTAGTGGGGAGACAAAAAAACAACTAAATACACAGTTAAATACACTAAATTATTAGGAATACCATAATTATTAAATGCTTCTGAACAAGTTAGTATTTTGTGGAAAACTTTACATCACCTAGGACTTCCCTGGAAGTTCAGACAGTAAGGATCTGCCTGAAATGTGGGAGACCCAGGTTCAGTCCCTGGGTGGGGAATATCCCCTGGAGAAGGAAATAGCAACTCACTCTAGTATTCTTGCCTGGAGAATTCCATGGACAGAGGGGCCTGGTGGGCTACAGTCCACGGGGTCGCAGAGAGACACGACTGAGCAACTAAGTCATTTAGTCGTTTATTCCCTCTCCCCCAAAACATGTAAGCAGCTTAAGACAGAGATTAGTCACTCTTAAAGAAATAAAGAAGCAGAGCCCTGGCCCTAAACAGCCAACTCATTTGGAATACAAGTGTCACAAGAGGCTGGAACCCCCATCAGAAGGATATAAATCAGTACATGGCTTCTAAGTGGTGTCAGTGGCATTCCCACCCCACTTAAACCACTACCTACAAGCTTTACTGCGCCTGATTTAACCCCTTCGTCAGCTCAGTACTATGAATAATGGCTTTCATTGCCTGATAGTCTGTGTTGCAATAGGAGAGGTGAATCGAAATTAATAAGATGCTACACAGGAAAAGCTGGCTGCCATGTCACTCCCAGCTAAGTATTCTGGGTCAAGGGACACTTATTTCCAGAAGGAAATTAGTCCCAGAATTTCTCATCTTCTTTGCAAACCAAACCCAGAGTGCCCCCCTGTGTATAAAGTGGAAATAAATGCCTACAGTTGCCATTATTACCAAGATAAGTTGATACATGAATGCAGATTCTTCTGACAAAAGTACATAATTATGCTGAGTTTTCAAGCGCAATGTGTTTAACAAGTTGTCATATGGTGGGCATCATTATTTACAGTCCAAGCTATGTATTGTTTATTGGCGTTCCAGAAAACTCAGAATCTCAGAAACGGGAACAAGCCTAGTTTTACACTAAATTAAAATTAAAGGCCCAAATATCTATTATTCACATCTTGTAGACAGTTATCATTTGAGATTAAAAATTGTTAACAGACTGTTCAAACACTTGAAAACATCACAAAATTTACTAATCCTCACCATGGATGTCAAAGGTTTTTTCTCATCAGGGCTTTTACCTAAATAATTTGCCTGGGATAACTCCCTTTGGCAGCAAAGAGAATCCCTGTTCTTTTTTGTTTTTTTTATTCTATGAGCCTTACTAAGTTCTCCATGTTCAAAGGGCTTGTCAGACAAACCCACCTCATCAACCTGCAAAGGACTTCATCAGTCAATGAAGATTAAATTAAGATTAGGCTATTAAGCAGAACTTCCAAAGCAGATTCCTACATAAAAATGTAAAAGTTACTAAAATAATTTATGTATTTACCTCCTGGAAAAGTCATTCATCAGCCATTTCTAAAATTACAACTCTGAAATGTCAAAGGTTTTTCTCTCATCAGGGCTTTTACCTAAATAATTTGCCTGGGATAACTCCCTTTGGCAGCAAAGAGAATCCCTGTTCTTTTTTGTTTTTTTATTCTATGAGCCTTACTAAGTTCTCCATGTTCAAAGGGCTTGTCAGACAAACCCACCTCATCAACCTGCAAAGGACTTCATCAGTCAATGAAGATTAAATTAAGATTAGGCTATTAAGCAGAACTTCCAAAGCAGATTCCTACATAAAAATGTAAAAGTTACTAAAATAATTTATGTATTTACCTCCTGGAAAAGTCATTCATCAGCCATTTCTAAAATTACAACTCTGAAAGATGAAAAGCATCAGTGATAGAGTTTGTTTCTCAATAGAAGTATGATAATTAGTCAGTTCTGCAGTTAGCCATGAGGTTTAATTTTGGAGAGGAATCTGTCTGCTTTTGTTCAGAGGATTTAAGTTCCTTACGTACTCCTGCATTCTCATCTATTTGCTGTGCTCTAGTGTCCTCCAATGGATGTTCTCGATAGTACTGCTATTACAGAATCTGTTTGAATCTGAGGATCACCAGGAGGCCAAGTGGACAAGAGCTTTCTGAGCAAACAGTCCCTAAAAGAACCCAGTTCTCCCCATCTGAGCTGAAATCAAGTAATACTTGAGGTACATCCAAAAATCATTCTCCATGATAGACAATGAGTTCCAGAGTCATTCAGATTAAATTTCCTTTCTCTTCTTGTCATATTGAATAATCTCAAAAGTTGGACCCATATGTATGAAAGTTGTTGAAAATATAAAGAGAGTATGGCTTTAGAGGTATGTGGTACATAGTTAGACTTTGGATGTCAATGAAGACACATTTAATATTGTTTGATTAGCCTGGAAAATAACTGAAAGTACTCTAGAGCCCAGGGCTTCCCTGGTGGCTCAATGGTAAAGAATCTGCCTGCCAATGCAGGAGACTCAGGTTTGATCCCTGGGTCAGGAAGATTCCCCTGGAGAAGGAAATGTCAACCAATTCCAGTATTCTTGCCTGGGAAATTCCATGAACAGAGGAGCCTGGTGGCCAACAATCCATGGGGTTGCAAAACAGTCAGACATGACACAACAACTCTAGAGCATAAAATTGGATTCTAGAAGAGTTTGTTTTGCAGGGTTTCTCTGGTGGCTCAGGTGGTAAAGAATACGCCTGCAAAGTGAGAGACCAGGTTCATTCCTGGGTTGAGAAGATCCCCTAGAGGAGGGCATGGAAACCCATTCGAGCATTCTTGCCTTGAGAATTTCAAGGACAGAGAAGCCTAGTGGGCTGCACATGGGTTGCAAAGAGTCAGCAACAACTGAGAAACTAGCACTTGTTATGCAACGTAAGAAAAATAAAGAAAAAACTCTTATTACTTGACATTATGAATTAATCAGTCTGAATTATTGAAAGGTCTGAATTATTGAGAAGTCTAAATTAGATAGAACATATCTTTTAAAGAGCAGTGCTTCTGTATTTTCTTGGCCAAAATTAGAATGTAGTTTCAATAGATAGCCCAAGTAACTATAATAAAATCCAGGGCTATTCTTGTAAATTGCTTGTGTCTAGGGTTATTTAACAACAATATGCCCCATATATTCTTGTTATTTCTATTTAAATAATTCCTCCATTCCCACAATAAGTGTTGAATCTTGTATTCAATCAAGTGTCCTAATGTTGATCCAGAAAATATTGTGACTCAAACTGTGGGTGGAAGAAAGGTGTACATGGGAAAGAACTTCCTACTAGATATATGCAAATAACTCCTGGAAAAAATAACAGTGTGAACCTCACCCTGCCACCACACAGACATCAGTTCAGTTCAGTCACTCAGTCGTGTCTGACTCTTTGCAACCCCATGGACCGAAGCATGCCAGGCCTCCCTGTCCATCACCAACTCCTGGAGTTTACTCAAACTCATGTCCACTGAGTCAGTGATGCCATCCAACCATTCATCCTCTGTCATCCCCTTCTCCTCTTGCCTTCAATCTTTCCCAGCATCAGGGTCTTTTCAAATGAGTCAGCTCTTTGCATCAGGTGGCCAAATATTAGAGTTTCAGCTTCAGCATGAGTCTTTCCAATGAATATTCAAGACTGATTTCCTTTAGGATGGACTGGTTGGATCTCTGCTGTCCAAGGGACTCTCAAGAGTCTTCTCCAACACCACAGTTCAAAAGCATCCATTCTTCGGTGCTCAGCTTTCTTCACAGTCCAACTCTCACATCCATACATGACTACTGGAGAAACCATAGCTTTGACTAGATGGACCTTTGTTGGCAAAATAATGTCTCTGCTTTTGAATATACTATCTAGGTTGGTCATAACTTTTCTTCCAAGGAGGAGGCATCTTATAATTTCATGGCTGCAGTCACCATCTGCAGTGATTTTGGAGCCCCTAAAAATAAAGAGCATCAGGGTCTTTTCAAATGAGTCAGCTCTTTGCATCAGGTGGCCAAATATTAGAGTTTCAGCTTCAGCATGAGTCTTTCCAATGAATATTCAAGACTGATTTCCTTTAGGATGGACTGGTTGGATCTCTGCTGTCCAAGGGACTCTCAAGAGTCTTCTCCAACACCACAGTTCAAAAGCATCCATTCTTCGGTGCTCAGCTTTCTTCACAGTCCAACTCTCACATCCATACATGACTACTGGAGAAACCATAGCTTTGACTAGATGGACCTTTGTTGGCAAAATAATGTCTCTGCTTTTGAATATACTATCTAGGTTGGTCATAACTTTTCTTCCAAGGAGGAGGCATCTTATAATTTCATGGCTGCAGTCACCATCTGCAGTGATTTTGGAGCCCCTAAAAATAAAGTCTGTCACTGTTTCCATTGTTTCCCCATCTATTTGCCATGAAGTGACGGGACGGGATGCCATGATCTTAGTTTTCTGAATGTTGAGCTTTAAGCCCACTTTTTCACTCTCCTCTTTCACTTTCATCAAGAGGCTCTTTAGTTTTCTTTGCTTTCTGCCATAAGTGTGGGGTTATCTGCCTATCTGAGGTTATTGATATTTCTCCCAGCAATCTTGATTCCAGCCTGTGCTTCATCCAGTCCAGCATTTCTCATGATGTACTCTGCATATAAGTTAAATAAGCAGGATGACAATAGACAACAGTTAATGATAATGCTTTCTGATATCTCACAGGTGTATATATTTCCCTAATGTAATTAGTGGTGTATTATATATAATACACACACGCACAGTCACTCAGTTGTGTCCAACTCTCTGCGACCCTGTGGACTGTTGCCTGCCAGGCTCCTCCAGGCATAGCATTTCCCAGGCAGGGATACTGGAGTGGGTTGCCATTTCCTTCTCCAAGGAATCTTCCAGACCCAGGGATCAAACCCGAGTCTCTCATGTCTCTGCACTGGCAGGCAGGTTCTTTACCCTAGCGCTACCTGGGAAGCCCATATATGTGGGTCATTTGCTGTACCACATTGTAAACCAACTATCCTTCAATGAAAGCAAATAAAATAAAATAGCCCTCTAGCCCTATAACTATCTGTAGGAACAATATTACAGGTGTGTTTCATTTACCCATCCTTTCCATCCATGGGCATTCCAAAGACTTGCTGTGGTGCCTGAAACACAGGAGGTCTGGAAACTTTCTGAGCACTGGATGGCTGTCAGATAGTTTAATAAAATGATAAATCGCAGTCCTTAAGGAGCTCCACCAATTAGAAGTTAACTTCAGATAGTGATGACTGTATCCTGAGATAAAATGAAATAACACCGGTGGCATAGCTTAAAAGCAAGCGAGAATACCTCTGTAAGTGGAATGTAAATATGAAAGTATATAGGCTTGCAGGTACTTTCCTGGGGGGCTGGATTACAGTTCTGCCCACGGTGCTCCGAGTCTTGCTGGGCTCTCCCACCAGGAAGACAGTAGGCCCTTCATCAGCTCTTTCTACCAAGTTTATTGACAAACAAACTACAGAGCACGGAGGGCATGTGAAGATACATGTGTGAAAGTGTCACATGTGGGTGAAATGAGCACAGAAACAGCTGTGTCAGGAACTACCCGAGACTGGAAGCCTAGCATCTTGTGAAAGAAAGTCTGCTAAGTTCCCAAGAGTCTGTGTGGGACTAGCAGAAACAGAGGAAGAACTAGTGTTTCCTAAATGCATGCACCAGTGCCTGCAATTGTACATTTTCATCACCAAGACAGTTAAGATGCTCCCCCTCCTCCTCTGGTGTGGTACCCAGCAAAGATCCAGAGCAGCTTACACGTGGAATTGCTCCCATTCTAAGTCACTTAGGGGCTTCCCCTGTGGCTCAGCTGGTGAAGAATCCACCTGCAATGTGGGAGACCTGGGTTCAATCCCTGGGTTGGGAAAATTCCCTGGAGAAGGGAAAGGCTACCCACTCCAGTATTCTGGCTGGTGTCACAAAGAGTCAGACATGACTGAGCAATTTTCATTTTCACATTAAGTCACTTAGAGGCAGGTGCTTAAGCTCCGGGAAGACCTAATATGATTCTCACTCACTCATGCATTAGCCTTCACAACTATGCTATTTTAATAAGGCTCTTGGTGAACCTAGACAGCATATTAAAAAGCAGAGAAGTTACTTTGCCAACAAAGGTCCGTCTAGTCAAAGCTATGGTTTTTCCAGTGGTCATGTATGGATGTGAGAGTTAGACTATGAAGAAAGCTGAGTGCTGAAGAATTGATGCTTTGAAACTGTGGTGTTAGAGAAGACTCTTGAGAGTCCCTTGGACTGCAAGGAGATCCAACCAGTCCAACCTAAAGGAGATGAGTCCTGAATATTCATTGGAAGGACTAATGCTGAAGCTGAAACTCCAATACTTTGGGCACTTGATGCAAAGAACTGACTCATTGGAAAAAACCCTGATGCTGGGAAAGATTGAAGGCAAGAGAAGGGAACAACAGAGGGTGAATAGTTGTATGGCATCACCGACGCAATAGACATGAGTTTGAGTAAGCTTTGGGAGTTGGTGATGGACAGGGAGGCCTGCCGTGCTGTGGTCCATGGGGTCACAAAGAGTCAGATACAACTGAGAAACTGAAATGAGCTGAACTGAACTTGGGGTCCAGAAGCTTATGACTTACAGAGAATATAGCTCATCTCTCTGCTAAGTATCCTAACTACATGGACTTCCTTCTCTATCCTTTAGATAAATAAACCTTACTTTATTCATCCATGAGCTGTCTCTGTTTCTCCATCAATCTGAATCTAGTATTTTCATTTAACAATGCAATGATCACACAGTAATTCAAAGAAAGATAAAACCTGCATAAAAATGTCATTATGAAATTTCTATAATGCATACACTGTCTCTTGTGATCATCACGTTTACTCTGCAGACTCAATAATCACACATTTCAGAAAAGTCACAGCTCCAAATAGCGAACTAGTCACAAGACATTTCAGAGTGAATATTCTGGTAGCATGACTACCTGTCTCATTCTATAGCCTAGGCTGTAGGGATATCTGGTTCTTTTCATAAAAATGGAAGAAGTTCAAAAAGACAAGCCCAACCATGCAAGGCGGAGAAGGCAATGGCACCCCACTCCAGTCCTCTTGCCTGGCAAATCCCATGGGCGGAGGAGCCTGGTGGGCTGCAGTCCATGGGGTCGCTGAGGGTCAGACACGACTGAGCGACTTCGCTTTCACTTTTCACTTTCCTGCATTGGAGAAAGAAATGGCAACCCACTCCAGTGTTCTTGCCTGGAGAATCCCAGGGACAGGGGAGCCTGATGGGCTGCCGTCAATGGGGTCACACAAAGTCGGACACAACTGAAGTGACTTAGCAGCAGCAGCAGCAACCATGCAAGGAAGTCCATTAGCCAAAGCAAGTTACATAGCCAAGGGCAAAGCAAGTGTCAGGGAAATTGACTCCGCCCATCATGAAGTGACAGAGGCATGGATGTCTGGATGCCTGCCAAGTCGTTTCAGTCAAGTCATGTCCAAATTCATGATCCCATGGACTGTAGCAAGCCAGGCTTCCCTGTCCACCATCATCTCCCAGAGTTTGTCCAAGTTCATGTCTGTTGAATCAGTGATACCATCCAACCATCTCATCCTCTGTTATCCTCTTCTCCTTCTGCCTTCAGTCTTTCCCAGATCAGGGTCTTTTCTAGTGAGTCAGCTGTTCGAATCAGGTGGCCAAATTATTGGAGCTTCAGCTTCAGCATCAGCCCTCCAAAGAGAAGTCAGGATTGATTTCCTTTAAGATTGACTGGTTTGATTTCTTTGCTTTCCAGTAAAGGAGGCAGAGAACTAAAGAATTGATGCTTTTGAACTGTGGTGCTGAAGAGGACTCTTGAGAGTCCATCGGAAGGAACAAGTAGACTGAATGATTTATGAAGTTTTGTGAGATCCCAGTTACTCTCTGAGCTCATTACCTGTCACTTTAAATCAATTTCTTCTCCTATCATGCATGTCATTTTCAAAGTCATTGGTCTCCAGTTCAGGATCAATAGATTAATGCTTGATTTCTATAACTGAGTAATGACTCACTCCTATTCATATCTCCTTTCAACTATATTTTCTGTAGGCATTGCCCTCAGCCCCTCATACATATTCCTTCCTGTCCTTGACATTTAACTTTGATCCTAAATTTTTGAACAAATGTCCTAGAAGATGTCATAATTCTTGTATCAGTTAGATGACTTATTTTTCTAAATAGCCCTTCCTCAAGTCCACATCGAAACCTTCAGTGAATTCCTCCCCACCGTTCCCTACAGGCCCCAATTCATTAGCCCACTGTTCATAGATTTCCAAATTCACTTCTCCTTTCTTTTTGCTGTTCACTACAGCCACTCCACTTGAAGGAAACAAAATCAGCCAAGTATGTTAACCTTCCTACTCTATGCTAACCTTCCTACTGTTAACAAAAACTCATCAAAAACACAGAACAAAGGTTGAGTACCATATCCAATCAATGTCATTTGGAGGCATTGCTTAAAAGGTCAACCCAAGGATTATTTAAAGGCATATACTTTGTTCAGCCACTGTTTACCGTTAAATAAAGACGTACATGTAAAAAAGTGACTGGTGTCTCAAATGGTAAAGAATCCACCAGCAATGTGGGAGACCTGGGTTCAATTCCTGGGTTGGGAAGATCCCCCTGGAAGAGAGCACGACAGCCCGCTCCAGTATTCTTGCCTGAAGAATCCCATGGACAGGGAGCCTGGTGGGATTCTTGCCTGGAGAATCCCATGGACAGAGGAGCCTGGTGGGCTATAGTCCAAAAGGTCACAAAGAGCCGGACATGACTGAAGGGACTTAGCACGCATACACACGCATTAAACACTGATACTTATAAACACAAAAAATAGCAGCTGTGTAGCAATTCCTAGAACTTTTGAAAGACATAATACAGTAAGTCTCCTACATATGAACAAATTCTGTTCCAAGAGTGTGTTCACAAGTCCAATTTGTTCGTAAGTCCAACAAAGTTAGCCTGGGTCCACAGCTAACACAGTCAGCTATATAGTACTGCACTGCAATAGGCTTATAATACTTTTCTCATGAATAATATATAATAAACACAAAAAATAAGGTATTTTTAATATTACAGTACAGTACCTTGAAAAGTACTGTGGTGCGGTACAGCAGCGTGCACGCAGGGCTGGCATCCAGCGAGCAGGCAGGCAGAGCCCCGGACTGGAGCAGGGAGAGGGCGGGAGGGGATAGGCCGAAGGTCATCAGGAATAGAGTGAGCTGCAACGTCACTCATGCATGATGCTGAGGGAAAGCACATTCACACCCTTGAAAGTTCGCAACTTGAAGGTTCATGTGTAGGGGACTTGCTGTAATTGTTACCTTGGTATCTCATGAAATATTACAGAGTGCTCTAGAAAAGAAGAAAAAAGTTGAATGAGGAGACATTCAACATCAAAATCGTATTAATTAACACCTTTACTACTTTCCTAGGTCAGCTTAGACAAGATCTGGGAAATGCTCTAAATAAAGTCTTTGCAAAGTGAATGCAACGTCACTCATGCATGACGCTGAGGGAAAGCACATTCACACCCTTGAAAGTTCGCAACTTGAAGGTTCATGTGTAGGGGACTTGCTGTAATTGTTACCTTGGTATCTCATGAAATATTACAGAGTGCTCTAGAAAAGAAGAAAAAAGTTGAATGAGGAGACATTCAACATCAAAATCGTATTAATTAACACCTTTACTACTTTCCTAGGTCAGCTTAGACAAGATCTGGGAAATGCTCTAAATAAAGTCTTTGCAAAGTGAGAAGGAATCAGCACAGATAGAAGGAAGGTGCCAGACACAGCTATGGAGCAGCCTTCTGTGAGAAACTCACTTCTAGAGGATCACTTGTAAATTTATGTAGCACCCAAAACACTGTCATTTCAAAAAGAAACCCAGTGGGAAGCTCCCAGGGTGGGAGTGTGAGGCTGCTTGCACTCACTCACCGGTGGACCAAGGTCCTCCTGTGTACGTATTTGTTTTAGGTCTTCTCCCTCAACAGGTAGATATTGGAACAACTATACTTGGGCACAAATCAATGGGAAAATTCAATTCTGAGCTTCAGTTATAGTTTCATGGAAAATTCTTTTTGATATTAGCTAGTTGTTTCAGCTGGGAATATAATTTAAAGACACTGCCCAAATAAAATTGAAACTCCACATTTTTAAAGCCAATCTAGATGGGGAAAAAAAGATGTCCTCACTATTAACCAAGCCCTTTAACCAAGTTTTTCATTCTGGAGAGCTCCTAGGAGGCTAGACTGATGGACAGATGAAGAGCAATATTAAAATCAGGCTTCATGAACCAGGAAGTTTGCATGGCTCACTCTCTCACCTCCAAGGTTTTGTTCTCAGGCCACTCCACCTTCCTTCCAAGGCCATTCTCAGAAACCTTCAGGAGCCACACACTGGCTTCTAAAGAAGCTTCCAGCTTCTCATCCTGTCATTCAAGATTCTCATCATCTGACCCCAAACTACCTCTCCTGCGGTGTGGGAGGTCGATAGGCTATGCTACAATATTACTTATATTTCTTCACATCCACATCTTGGTCCTATCTTTTTCTCATTTGAAAAGACCCTGATGCTGGGAAAGATTGAAAGCAGGAGGAGAAGGGGACGACAGCGGATGAGATGGTTGGATGGCATCATTGACTCAATGGACATGAGTTTGAGCAAACTCTGAGAGACGGTGAAGGACAGGGGAGCCTGGTGTGCTGCAGTCCATGGGGTCAGAAGGAGTCGGACAGGACTCAGCGAGTGAACAATTCTTTTCTCTGCTTACCACCTCCTTTCCCAATCATCTCTGCTTAGTCTTCTAGGCTTTATTCAAATACTAAGTAATCCTTGAAACATTTCCCAGTCATCACAACTCAAACATCCACATCTTGGTCCTATCTTTTTCTCATTTGAAAAGACCCTGATGCTGGGAAAGATTGAAAGCAGGAGGAGAAGGGGATGACAGCGGATGAGATGGTTGGATGGCATCACCGACTCAATGGACATGATTTTGAGCAAACTCTGGGAGACGGTGAAGGACAGGGGAGCCTGGCGTGCTGCAGTCCATGGGGTCAGAAAGAGTCGGACAGGACTCAGCAAGTGAACAATTCTTTTCTCTGCTTACCACCTCCTTTCCCAATCATCTCTGCTTAGTCTTCTAGGCTTTATTCAAATACTAAGTAATCCTTGAAACATTTCCCAGTCATCACAACTCAGCGTTATTTGTTTTTTCTAAATTACCTGTGTCTTTTTGTTCTGTATTGGGTTAGCCAAAAACAGATTTTGGTCAGATTTTTCCGTAAGATCTTATGGAAAAACTTGAATAAACTTTCTGGCCAACCCAATATTATTTTGTTTTGTTAATCATATAATAGGCACATGTATTTCCTCCCTTATACAATGACGAGAACAGCAATCCATATCTCATATTACTCTCTCTCTCTCCCATAGCATAATAGATCCTCAATAATTTCTTGTTGAGTGAGCGAACTGAAAAGAAATGCAATAATGCTTTATGCTGGTTTTACAAGTTCAATTTTTTAGAATTAAATCACTTGACAATTTTTGATCATTTGATCATTTTTCTATTTTCTCCTCATCTGTGCTTACGTGTGTTCATGCTAAGTCACTTCAGTCATGTCCAACTCTTTGCAACCCTTTGGACTGTGTAGACCACCAGGTTCCACTGTCCATGGGATTCTCCAGACAAGAATTCTGGAGTGCGTTTCCATGCCCTCCTCCAGGGGAGCTTCCTGACCCAGGGATTGAACTTGCAGCTCTTATGTCTCCTAACTCTCTCTCTCTCCCATAGCATAATAGATCCTCAATAATTTCTTGTTGAGTGAGTGAACTGAAAAGAAATGCAATAATGCTTTATGCTGGTTTTACAAGTTCAATTTTTTAGAATTAAATCACTTGACAATTTTTGATCATTTGATCATTTTTCTATTTTCTCCTCATCTGTGCTTACATGCGTTCATGCTAAGTCACTTCAGTCATGTCCAACTCTTTGCAACCCTTTGGACTGTGTAGACCACCAGGTTCCACTGTCCATGGGATTCTCCAGACAAGAATTCTGGAGTGAGTTTCCATGCCCTCCTCCAGGGGAGCTTCCTGACCCAGGGATTGAACTTGCAGCTCTTATGTCTCCTGCACTGGCAGGCGGGTTCTTTACCACCAGCACCACCTGGGAAGCCTGTTCTCTCCATAATCAGGCAATGAAAACATCTTTAATGATCAAGTTGACCTGAAGGTTGACAAGCCTATAAAATTCTAGTTTATTTGAATCACCTCTTGGTTTGACCTTAGCATAACCTTCTGACAATATAGTACAGAATCTGTAGGACACCAACTTTCCCTTCCAAAAAAATTGTTTAACGGTTTTAATCAAAAGCTAATTGCAGTTATCTAAATAACCTTCAGAAAGATCTGAGGTCGGGGTTTGGGATTAAACAGTTCTTTAGAGTTACCAAGTGCTTTCACATACATTGATGAGAGCCCCGTGGTGCAAGCTGGGTTCAGGAATTTTGTGCAGGATGTTTGTTGGAAACATAGGTGCAAGCTGGGTTCAGGAATTTGTGCAGGATGTTTGTTGGAAACATAGGGCAGGAGGAGAGGCTGGCAGGGGAGAAGTCAGGCTGCAGTGCGGTTATGACTAAGCCCTGACCCCAGGAGGACCCCTGGGGCTGGCATCACCATGATCATGCCAGATCATGCCAGAAGGGACCCAGACCTTTGTACCCCTGGGCTTATGAGTGATGCGCTGCCCTGGGAAGCAGGCACCCTTGGGAAAGGTGGCACTCTTCAGTAGAGGCAATTCTCAAAGAGGGGTGTGGCGATCTCTCAGTGGACAACCTCTCCGTTGGGAGGAATAAATCCTTCATTCCCCAGGGAGAGATTTTGGCCAGTGAAGTCCAGTATCCACAACTAGCTCTAAATACCAATGCATCTCATGTTCTTTCCATTAAGTACTAAAGTTTGGTGTGGTTTGCTGAGCACACCTTTATTCTAGACGGCAAAGGAGTGTCTATACGCCCACATTTCTCTCGTACATTATTCCTGTCTGAATTCCTGATACGAGTCCGAAACAGGTGTCACAGTGCTTTCCCCTAACTCCAACGATTTTGAATCCTTGAAGCAAATGAAATGTATGTTTGTATCTCTTCCTTTGTGCCAGTGGTCCTACTGCAACAAGAATTAAAATGAAAAGACATATTTATAAACTAATTAGATCTATAATTATGTTTTTATTCTCTAATACTTCCATAAAATTAACCATTTGGCAGGGTCCAGCCCCAGTGGATCCAGGGAATTCGAAGGGGAGACAGAGTCAGCGAGGAAAAACTTATTTATTTAGAAATATAAAGAGAGATTAGGAAAGAATAGTGTAGCAGGAAAATTAGTGGAGAAAAGAGGCTGAATAACTTGGTTTGCTTGGAAAACCAATAAAGTTCAGAGACAAGGAACTTGCATCATCTACATTAAGCCACAGGCGCCTGCTTAAATAGCGGAGGGTGCCCCGCCTTTGGGCTCCCTCTAGTGTGGGTCTTAGAAGCCAGGGCAAGTAAGTAGACTAGGTGAGCCTCCGCGCTCCAAGGGATCAGCCTAAAATGGAGGGGGAGGGAGACGGAGAAAGAGAGGGAGAGAGTCAACACGGGGGAGGCCAAGCTTGTGCAAAAACCTCCATAACTTTATTTTTAAAAGGTGCTTATATACCCTAAGTTTTACATAATGGAAGATACAGAGTCACGCAGGGGCAGCAGTCCTGACCCTTTCTGTATATCTTTTTGTATACAAAAGGTACCCTCTCGTGTGGGTCTTAGAAGCCAGGGCAAGTAAGTAGACTCGGTGAGCCTCCGCGTTCCAAGGGATCAGCCTGAAAAGGAGAGGGAGGGAGACGGAGAAAGAGAGGGAGAGAGTCAATATGGGGGAGGCCAAGCTTGTGCAAAAACCTCCATAACTTTATTTTTAAAAGGTGCTTATATACCCTAAGTTTTACATAATGGAAGATACAGAGTCACGCAGGGGCAGCAGTCCTGACCCTTTCTGTATATCTTTTTGTATACAAAAGGTCTCAGGTGATTTACATTATCTTCTGGCCAAGAGGCCTGTTAACACTTTATGGCTCTCTTCCTTAATGAATGTTAATCTCATTTCCCCTGAAGTGTTTTTCTTTAATCTGCATCACCCTCAAAGCACTAAAATTACAAACAAAGGTGCAGTGGGTTATAACAAAGAAGGTCCTTAACTCAGGGATCTGTGTTGCTACTTGTTTTTTCTATATACCAACGATATCAACAGGTAAAAGATATGAAAATTTGGCAGCAAGTATTGGCTCAACAAATGAAACCCTTAACCAGTCCTATTCTAATGATTATGACTCCTTGGAAGCCCCTACGTTCCTAGGATGTTTAAGCTTCCTTGCCTCTCGCGGTCGGAAGGCTGCAAACAATCACATGCGCAGCTGTAAGAGTCCTGCAGGCAGGCTAGAAAGCCATCAGAGGGGTTTTTGGATTGAAACACTGTTATTATGCCCGGGAGACTTATTATCTAAAAGCTCTAAATTAATTCCTTGTAGAGGAAGGTGGTGGGATTTGGCAGCAAGTATTGGCTCAACAAACGAAACCCTTAACCAGTCCTATTCTAATGATTATGACTCCTTGGAAGCCCCTACGTTCCTAGGATGTTTAAGCTTCCTTGCCTCTCGCGGTCGGAAGGCTGCAAACAATCACATGCGCAGCTCTAAGAGTCCTGCGGGCAGGCTAGAAAGCCATCAGAGGGGTTTTTGGATTGAAACACTGTTATTATGCCCGGGAGACTTATTATCTAAAAGCTCTAAATTAATTCCTTGTAGAGGAAGGTGGTGGGGGAATAGCCCCCTGTTGATGTTGGAAGAGTAGGTGAAAGGACAATGCGGTTCGGCAGGCAGACTCTGGTTTTGGGGTAGATGCTCGAGAAAATTCAGCGAGGCTCCCTTAAGGCCCGACTCGCCTTTGCCTGTCGGACCCCTCAACCTCATGACCTTTGCCACTGCGGACTCCTCCTGCTGGCTCCCGGCCACCATTGGTTTTTCCATCTAGTTTGCCCCTTAGAACATGCAGATATTTACTGTATTTATTCCTAAATATTTACAGCTTCATTGTTTACATACATTTGTGTACAAATTTGTGTTATGAAGATGATCTCACCGTACATACTCTGGAGCCAGGACATGTTGCCTCTTTGTGAGCTCTCTACTTGGAAGACTTCCGGAGACGCAGTGCCTGAGAGGCCGAGAGCATAGGTTTGGGATTAAACAGGACTGCCAAGAGGAATGGAACGCAGAGTTTAAAAGCACGGATCCTAGAGTCAGCCTGCCCAGGTTCAGCTCTACCAACTACGTGCCTGTGATCTTGCATATTTCACTTAATCTGTTTATGCCTTGGTTTCCTTAAATATAAGTGGGAAATTAATTGTGGAATTCTTGTCAAAAATAAAAAGCACATAATGTATCTAGAGCAAGGTCTCAACACACCAATTGTAATTTATTGTTGCAATTATTATTAAAATCTTCACATTCCCAGCTTAAAAAAAAAAAAAAAAGTAATAAGAAAGAAGGTGAGATATGTCTGGAATCACACAGTAGAGCCTTCTATTTTATTCTACTTAGGAATGCATCTAAGGCAATATTATACTCATAAAATATTCTGAAAAGCCTGCAAATACTTGGCAAAATTGAACAAACAGGATAACTGAGGCTCTGCATGGATTTATTTGCCCCTTGATATTAACTCACTAGTTCTGCTCTCTTTGCTTTGGAGTTCACCAAGTGCATTTTTTCAATGTCATTATTTAGTCATTTTATCAATGATTCTGCAAAATAGCCTAAGAAGGTGACTGTCTCTAAATTTAAATACACAAAGTATAGCCCAGAGAATTTAAGTGATCTTTTTCAACATCACTCAGTTAAGCAATGAGAAGAGTGCATCCTTAGCTTCACTGTTCTCAGGACACAGACAGGTCTAACATTACAGCAGCAATGTCAGCTGTGACTCTGCCATCCACTGTAAGACCCTCACAAGTCATCTGTGACTGGAAACAACACGTGACACCTGCAAATGATGGAGCTTGAAACCCTTCCTTCTATATTTAAGGAAGGGTTGTCTGCATAAACATCCATCTCTTGCTCATATTTGTGTTCAGAAATGCTTTCTTTAGTAGAAGAAATGGCTCCAGCGGGAAGAAAAATGTTTAGGGCTTTGATACGCCTGTGGGAGTGTGTCTGGCATGTGAATGTTATTTATCGGGTGAGCCTTGGTGGCAAGTTGCCTGCACCACCATCCCTCTGAGGTCTAGGGCCACGTTTCCCCCTTTACATTTGCCTTTATCGACAACGCTTGAATTTTGGCATCGCCTAACCGCATATCAATTCCCTAAAATGACGAACTAGCTGCTTATAGACTAATCAAGCCCAGGGTCTTCTCTCCTTTCCTCCATTCACCATTCCTAGTTGCTTTTCTTCTTTTGTGCATAATTCTGTGGCATGACAACATTTCGTCAATAAGGACTTTATAAAGCATAGAGGACTAAACTCAGAAAAACAACGTGAATATTTATGTCAGGGGGGTTTGTAATTTCCTCAGTTCTGTCTCATTGCAACAAAAATCTGAAGCAACAGGCTAGCGTTACAGCCCTTGGACGGACCAGTGTTACAGCCCTTGGACGGACCAGTGTTACAGCTCCATGTTACAGCTCAGTTTTATTCAGAAAGTAAAGGAAAATACATCCTTGAGGCTTGAGGGCAGGCCGACCCAAAAAGACGCAAAGAAAAGAGAGGCCTCCCACCCAATTTTGGGCCCCTCGTTTATATGTTTTCTCCTCCCCCTGGGCCTGCCCTATGCAAACTGGGCTAGCTAGGAGGGCTGTTTGTTCTACCTGAGGTCCTCTCTCTGATCCTCAGACTTTCCTTTGTTTTATTTTCACAGGTTTTTCCTTCTCTTGTCTTTTAGCCACCGCCATTCTGGACTCCTTTTTCTTATTCTAATTACCTAACGTTTACTTATTAGCAATTGCAGAATTGTACCCACATACAGAGATCTGCATTTCAACATGATAGATGCCCAGGTATTAGGAAAGACCGGTAGAGCATTCACCCCCAGTGGCACTGCACCATTACTAAAAATACACTGATATTTTGGTCTTATTCTGCACACAACAGGACTTTTAAGGAACAACAAGATGACAAAGGAAAACCAATGTCAAGCCAACAAACTTCTATTAGTCCCAAAAGCCACAAAACGTACAGTATATATTACGGTCATGAGAACTTCTCAAATCTTTCTAAAGATCCTTCTTTTAGCAGGGGATGCCCACTTCTTGCTTATGTAAGACTGAAAATAAATCATATAGCACCACAGTGTTGCTAGAAGACAATGAAGCTGATTTTTTAACAAGCTATTCCAGCCAGACTATAATTAAATGAGTCAGAGGAGTCACCTAGAAGGCTAAACAATGGATGAACAATAGTTTCACTCATACTTAGTGAAACTTATTTCAAAAACTGCACATAAAAAATGAATCTCCCCTATGGGTAAATAAGTAAATAAAATATGGTATATATAAGCCACGCATATATACAATGGAATACTATCCAGCCAAAAAAAAAAAAAGAAATCAATTGAAAATAAATCATATAGGACCACAGTGTTGCTAGAAGACAATGAAGCTGATTTTTAACAAGCTATTCCAGACTATAATTAAATGAGTCAGAGGAGTCACCTAGAAGGCTAAACAATGGATGAACAATAGTTTCACTCATACTTAGTGAAACTTATTTCAAAAACTGCACATAAAAAATGAATCTCCCCTATGGGTAAATAAGTAAATAAAATATGGTATATATAAGTCACGCATATATACAATGGAATACTATCCAGCCAAAAAAAAACAAAGAAATCCTGTCATTTGTGACAACAGGGATGGACCTTGAGGGCATTATGCTAGTAAAATAAGCCAGACAGAGGAGGATAAATCCTGGATGCTCTCACTCATATGTGGAATCTTCAAAAAAAAAAAGAAAGAAAAAAACACTTGAAGCAGGAGATAGATGGGCCCCAGGCTAGGGATTTACAACTGGTTTCCTATTTACATTTCTTGGGGCAACAAAAAGGTGGGCTTCAGGCTGGACATTTACAACTAGCCTCCTGTTTGCATTTCCTAAAACAGGAGCTAGGTATGCTCCAGGTTAGATATATGCAGCCAAACTACTACTCGCCCTCTGAAACGGAAGTCAGAGCTGTAACAGGGTGAACAGTCAGGCTCTGTCTACTGTGGACCCCTTAAGATGACAGCCGTTGCAGGAGAAGAGAAGGACTGAGGCCTGTCCGAGTAAGGCACCAGGAAGTCACTTCCCATCCTCGGGACAAAGGAGACACTGCACACACACAGACACCTTGGGGGTCAAAAATGAGGGGACCCCACCCTAGAAGAGGTGATGCCCCCCACAGACATCTGGGCTGGAATCCCTCTTGGAAAAAAATGGGCCTGCATGTCATGGAGGGAAACCAAGTAAGTGCCTGAGGGTAAACAAAGACCCAGAAGAACTGCCCTATATGAATGGTTAGCCGCCTCTTTCCTGCCAAAAGATAGATCTACCTGCAAAAGATGACGCTTTGCCACAGTGGAGATGGTTTTTTAAATCAGGACACAGGCAGCTTACTGACGGGAGGCGTACTCAGAAGACAGAGCCTCAGGGATCAGCCCCAGATGATGCTGAGCGGCGACACCAGTGCCACAGTTAGTGGTTACTCTCAGAGCAGGCGCTAAGGAGGATGACACGCACCTGGAGCTCCGCTATGTCTGCACAAGTCCCATTGCTTGGTGATCCCTACTTTCAGTGACACAGACTTTGGAGGCACTTTTGAGTTCATGAACATTCCCTTTCTTTGTACTTCTTTGCTAATTTTTGGCTGTGCTGGGTCTTTGTTGCTGTGAAAAGTGGCTCCTCTCTAGCTATGGTGAGTGGGCCCTCCCTTGCAGGTGGAGCACGGGCTCTGGAGCGGGGCTCAGTCGTTGCGGCTCCTGGGCTTGGTTGCTCCTCAGCAGGTGGGATCTTCCCGGACCAGACAGGACCTGTGTCCCCTGCCTTGGCAGGCGATTCTTAACCATTGGACCACCAGGGGACCCACGTGAAAGTAGTGTCCTTTACTAACCTGACTCATAAACTGCTCACAAAACCAGATTTCCTACGGTTTTATTTACTTTGAGTACTAACCTTAAGCTGGCCCACTTACTCAGCTTGTATTTCCCCTTAGCTGATTTTTAATTATGGAATTTTTATTTTAAATGCTTATTAAAATAGTTATGTGTGTGTATATATATATATATGCTCCAAAAGGAAGCAATTGCACACCATCAGTTTGATAGAAGTTGTAAAATTATATAAACTATCATTAGACTTCCCTTTCAAGCACACTATAACACAGATAAACAGATTTTTTTAAAACTTATTTGGCCGCACCAAGTCCTAGATGTGGCCTGTGGGATCTAGTTCCCGGGCCAAGGATTGAACCCAGAGCTCCTGCATTGAAAGCACAGAGTCCCAGCCGGAGGACCACCAGAACATAAACAGAATTTAACAGATGAAATTGGTTCATTTTATAAACAAATTTATTGGTCTAGCAATTATCTTTAAATTTGCAGCTCTCACCTTTGGTATTAGAATCCAGCTAGGTATAGCGAACATGCCAAAGAATAACCAAAAGCTGACGTGAGTATAATTTAAGTTTATGGCTGCATCTTCTAATATCCTTAAGAACAGAAATCACCACTTTTCAGTGAAGAAAAGCTTTTGATTTTTACAAAATCAGCAATGCTTTCTAGAATTGTCACAGATGATCGCAAAATTCTGTCTCTTCTGGAATTAGAAAAATTCTAAGAACTTAGGATTTGGGTATAGGTTCTTGATGACTTAGAGAAAACTTGAGAGGTAAGACAAATAAATTTACAAAAGTGATAAGCAAAAAGGTGAGGCAAGTGAAAGTAACTCCAGCAATAAGTGGCAGGCACACTTCATTCTGCAGCGCTCGTGGGTTTGTCTGAGATTTCACGATTAATCAGTTCTGCTGTCACAGACAAGAGAATGGTTTTCCCAATTTCACTTGTAATTTGCCCTACAAAGTCCACCTTTTCAATAAGGGTAAGTGTAGTCTCTACTGCTGAGAAATCAGTTATATTAATTTATCCCTTAATGTCACTCAAAAGTGTTGTTGTTCAGCCGCTAAGTCATGTCTGACTTTTGCAACCCCATGGACTGCAGCACACCAGGCTTCCCTGTCCTTCACTATCTCACAGAGTTTGTTCAAACTCATGTCTGTTGAGTCGGTGATGCTATCAACAATCTCATCCTCTGCCACCTCCTTCTCCTTTGCCTTCAGTCTTTCCAGGCATCAGGGTCTTTTCCAATAAGTCAGTTCTTTCCATCAGGTGGCCAAAGTATTGGAGCTTCAGCTTCAGCATCAGTCCTTCCAATGAATCTTCAGGACTGATTTCCTTTAGGATGGACTGGTTGGATCTCCTTGCTGCCCAAGGGACTCTCAAGAGTCTTCTCCTACATCACAATTTGAAAGCATCAATTCTTTGGCATTCAGCCTTCTCTACAGTCCACTCTCACATCCATCATGACTGTTGGAGAATCATAGCCTTGACTATACAGACCTTTGTCAGCAAAGTGATGGCTCTGCTTTTTAATATGCTGTCTAAGTTTGTCATAACTTTTCTTCCAAGGATCAAGCATCTTTTAATTTTATGGCTGCAGTCACCATATGCAGTGATTTTGGAGCCCAAGAAAGTAAACTCTGCCTTCTTAGGGCAGCTATTTCATCCCATTTTATGGATGATACAGAAATAAGATTATAACTTGTCCAAGTTTATGCAGTCTCAAAATGCATCAAGAACTGAAAATTAAATAACTAGAACAGAGTTGGGATGGCTAAAGAATTTTTCAAAGTACAGACATTTAAATCTCTAGGTCCAAAGAAATTATATTCTTGGGCAACTAAATAATCATTCAAAATTTTCAGATAATCAATAGCTGTCATTTTAAGCATCTCTTCAAATTGAGACATTGTCAGGAAACTAGAATGTTCAAGAAATATTTCACACCAAAAACTGAGAATGAAATTTTCCATTAATTATAAATTTTTATTTTCTATTCCTTGAAAATGATGGATTGTGAAAAACTTTAGTCAATGAGGCAATTTTTCAAAAAGCCCAAGAACTTGGTAAAAAATAAACTTATTTGTAACAGGTTAGTTCCATTCAATGTAATTTACTTGTTATCAAAACAGGAATAAGGAAATGCAAATGGAAATATACCTTTACTTTGTTTTAATAAGTTTTCCTTATTGTTATTTCATCCTAAATGAAGAAACACATGTGGCAATTATAATTCAATTAAACCACTAAATGACATTCTAAACACTGGAGGATTTCTTGATGAGGGAGAAAATATCAAATGTGGTCTCAATGCATCATTACATAGTTCTTATTTTTTAGTTACTAGTATCATTTTTCTGAAGAACTATGTATCTGATTACTCGTGTGAGTCATAGATTCGTGTATTTGGAACAAGGGAAACGTGCTCTTTAGGTAGAATGGGTCTGAACACAGGAAAAGTAAATTCACATGTCCACCTTCTATTAGAAACACCACACTCCAGTGGTGAATACTACAAAAGGTTCTTAGTTAAATCTCAGATCCATCAGTCTTGACAATTAATGCTTTGACCTCAGAATAGTGAATATCAGAAACAGGCTTTTATTGGTGAAACTTGAGACTTGTAAAATGCCATAACGTTGCTCTCATTGGTGAAATAACTGAATGTTAAAGACTTGGGAACTAGACAAAGGTGAAAAATACTCTGTGCCCCTTCATGAGGAGGGAACGAGGCTCTACAAAGGCTCGAGCCTGGTCACACCCACGTCTTGCTCCCCAAGGGATTGTTTCAACCTTTGATTAAGAGTGTTTCTCATCATCTAGCTCCAACTATAAGGATACAGTATTCTTCTCTGGAATATCATCATGCCTACTCTAAGTAAAATGTTTATGCAAGGGGATGGCTGTTGTATTTACATGCAGAGAGAGCAGAGACTTCCTTAGGTTTACATAATAGTTGGAGGAACAGATTACATCTAGTTACCAGTTAGAGTTCATTTAATAACTGAGAATGCAAAAGCTACCACCCAAAAATGGCATCAAAGACAAGAATTCCCTTATATTCCAGCTTCTTCAATCTTCCATGGGTAGAAAAGCTTAAAATTACTTCCAAACCCCATTTTCCAGCAAAGAGAGACCTATGCTAGGCTTCCATTGTGCCAGAGATGGTAAACGGCAGCCTGTCCACGGCTCTTTCATTTGGTCAACAAATGTGTATTAAACACCTGGTAGCTCAGCTGGTAAAGAATCTGCCTGTAATGCAGGAGACCCTGGTTCGATTCCTGGGTTGGGAAGATTCCCTGGGGGAGGGCATGGCAACCCACTCCAGTATTCTTGCATGGAGAATCCCATGGACAGAGGAGCCTGGCGGGCTACAGTCGCATGTAGGGGACCTGACTACATGGGGTTTCAAAGAGCCAGACATGACTGAGCAACTAATCACAGACACAGTGGGTTAGACAGACATTATGTGTTAGGGGCTCAGGCGGTCACTAACCTGGGATCAGGATGGGGGAGTGACAGCCCACACCTCCGAAAAGACCACTCGCTAAGAAAAAAATCGAAAATACCAGAAGGAAAATGAGACCCTCTTTTATGCATGAGGAATCAATTATCAAAGAAACCAAAGATAAGAAAGGAACAGACTCCTGATTCCCAGGGGCCTGCAAGTCTAGCTGGCAGTAACGCCTGGCGCGGGAGGCCCTACTCTCAGCATCCCGGGGGCTGTGGCATGACTGGTGGGCACTGACCTGAGCCCGGTCGCTGCCGCTGTTGTGTCCACCAACCGATGGCACTGGATTTACGGTGATCCCTGGGGAATTTGGATTCCATTCTCAAAATGTCCCTGACAGGGTACTGTTTCTCTACTTTGGTGCATATTTGAAAGTTCTTCATAGCAAAGTATTTTTCAACCTCTGGCATACAAGAGGTCATCAAGCTTCACTTGAGCTTTTCCAGAGGTGACATCCTAACATTTCATCAGATCCTACCACTTCATAGGATCATAAGATCATAAGACCACTCAGCTGAAACTTGACTTCTTATCATGTCTACCAGGTGATCAAACTTCTCTCCTGTGAATGACATAAAAGTAGTTCTTTACACAGAAGTAAATCTCTCAACAAGAGAATCCTCCCAATAGCAAGAAGTTTATTAGATATACAACTTACTATCCAAGGCAGGGACAAATTTTGAAAATAAAAAGTGGTACTAAAATAATGAATGTATTATAATTGTTAATATTTATATCAATTAATTGAGTACTAGATTTTAATATAGTGGGAGCCCTATTAAAAGATTCTAATTCAAAAGCAGTTTCAGGAACTTCCCTGGCAGTTCAGTTGTTAAAACTCTGTGCTCCCAGAGCAGGGGACATAAGTTCATTCCCTGGTTGGGAAACTAGGATCCCACCTGCCCCATGGCACAGCCAAAAAACAAACAGAAAAAAAAAGGCATTAAAAAAAATTGCTCTCCAAAATGTAAAAATAACATATCTGGGACAGATGCTAAATCAGTGGGATACTAAGAAACATGCGTGAACAGGGAATGACCCGGGTGAGCCCAACCACACGGTCACCCTAGTTACCATGTCATCACCATTTCCCTTGTTCAGGATGAACATCCCGAGTCTTTGAACTCTGGGCTTCTTCAGCATCCAATCTCCTTCAATTGACAATATCCACTTAAAATATGGTACCAAAAATAATGCAGTTATCCTGATGAGTTCTGACCAGTGCCCATTACAATGAGCCATCATTGCCACTGATCCCGACACGCCCTTCAGATTGCGTCAGCCTGCCCGGCAGCTGCGACTGTACTGTTGGCACCTATTCAGCTTGTAATCAGCTGAAATCTTCTGCACATAAAGCCCTACTAAACCCAGTCTTCCTCTTTATAGACATTCACAAAGGATCTTATTTTCAGCCCTAGATTTAGGAATTATATCCGGTTAGTTCCAGGTCATCATGATAAGATTATTAGCAAAACTTTTGATGAACAGCTTGTCAGCTAATACATTGACTGTTCTTCCAATGTTTTGTGACATCCAAAGTTTATTGAGCAATTTCTATGTATGTATTTCATCCCAATTGTAATTTAAATGTTTAACAGAACAGGGCCCAACCTCATCTGGTTGACCCAGTAAGGCCAACATTTTTTTCAGCCAGGTAAGAATTTACCTCACTATTCTGACATTGGAGAAGACAATGGCACCCCACTCCAGTACTCTTGCCTGGAAAATCCCATGGACGGAGGAGCCTGGTAGGCTGCAGTCCATGGGGTCACTAAGAGTCGGACACGACTGAGCGACTTCACTTTCACTTTTCATTTTCATGCATTGGAGAAGAAAATGGCAACCCACTCCAGTGTTCTTGCCTGGAGAATCCCAGGGACGGGGAGCCTGGTGGGCTGCCGTCTATGGGGTCACACAGAGTCGGACATGACTGAAGCGACTTAGCAGCAGCAGCATTCTGACATTGGGTCTATAATTGTTTCCATTTAATCCAAAAGAATATCATGAGAGGTATCAAATACACCAATACTTCCCTCTGAATGTAAGCTGATAGAATCTTCAGCGTAATGTTTTACATTTTTCATGAGGGAAGAGGGTTCATGACAGCAGCGTAGGAAGGTCCTGAACTCAGCTCCTCTCATGAACACGTCAAATACACAGCCGTGTGTAGGACGATTCACCACACTCCAGCTGCAGCATTGCATAAGGAGGAGGGATCACAGAGGTGTGACTCTTCCATGAGGAGCAAGCAATTTGAGTCCCACATGAGGCACACCAACCCCTTGATGCTGCACAGGAGAGAGAAGGCTCCAAAACACTTCACTTTAAAAACCACCTGGGAATACACACAGCGAGACCGTAGAACTGCAGAGAACAGAAAACCCACTCTCAAGAAGCACATTCACAGACTCACTTGACCCAAAAGGCTATCAGGAGATTTTCCAGCAGAAATCTTATGGGCCAGAAGGGAGTAGCAGATGTATTCAAGGTTCTGAAAAGTAAAAAATTTTCAAATAAGAATTTTCTATCCAGCAAGGTTATTATTCAGAATTGAAGGAGAGATTTTAACAATTTCCCAGATAAACAAAAGCTACTGGAGTTCATCGCCACTAAACTGGCCCTATGAGAAATACTTTAGGAAAAGTTTTAAATTGAAAAGGAGTGGCACTAATAAATAAGAAGAAAACAGGCAAAAGTGAAAGTCTCTGAAGAAAAGGTAAACACAAAATAAAGGCAGAGCATTAATCACGCATAAAGTGAGCACAAAGGTTAAGAGACAGAAGGAGCCAAAGAGACTAAAATCATAGCAATTATTTAAGAGACACATGAAATAATTTAAATGTAAAAGAGACGCATGAAATATTTTAAATGTAAAGATGGTATAACATTTATAAATGTATATGCATCCAACATGGGCTTCCCAGGTAGTTCAGTGGTTAAGAATCTGCCTGCCAATGCAGGAGACATGGGTTTGATCCCTGGGCTGGGAAGATCCCCTGGAGTAGGAAATTGCAACCCACTCCAGTTTGCTTGCCTGGAAAACTCCAGGACAGTGGAGCCTGGTGGGCTACAGTCCATGGGGTTGCAAACAGTCAGATATGACTGAGCATGCATGCACACATACACCCAACACGCAGGCATGCTTGCTAAATCGCTTCAGTCGTGTCCGACTCTGTGCAACCCCAAGGACAGCAGCCCACCAGGCTCCTCTGTCCACGGAATTCTCCAGGCAAGAGTACTGGAGTGGGCTGCCATTTCCTTCTCCAACATAGAAGTATCTAAATATTTAAAGCAAATATTAGAAGACTTAAAGGGAGAAATTAAAAGCCAAACAATAATAGCAGAGGACATTTAACACCAAACTTACATCAATGGATATATCATTTAGACAGAAAATCAATGAGCAAACCATAGGCCTTAAATGACATATCAGTCCAGGTGAATTTAATAGATGTATGCATATATATAAAGCATTTAATCCAAAAGCAGTAGAATATACTTTCAAGTGCAATAAATAGATCATGTTAGGTTACAAAATAAGTCTCAGTAAATTCAGGAAGATTGAAATCATATCAAGCATTTTTTTGTGACAGCAGTATATGAAACCAGATGTTAGTTTCAAAAAGAAAACTGGAAAAAATCAAAACAAGGATTAAACAACCTGCTACTGAATAATCAGTTCAGTGGTTCATCAAATAAATCAAAGGAAAAATAAAATGCCTAGAGACAAATGATAGCAAAAATATGATGGTCTGTAGGACAGAGCAAAAGAATTCTAAGAGGAAAGTTCACAGCCATACAGACTTACATCAAGAAACAAGAAAAATACCAAATGAGCAGTTTAACTTTACACCTAAAGGAACCAGAAGAAAATAGCAAAAAATTTCAAAATTAGTAGAAGGAAGAAAATATTAAAGGTCAGAGCAGAAATAAGCAAAATAGAGCCATAAAAATCATAAATACCAATGAGCTGACTCTCCGAAAAAATAAGCAAAAATCAGTAAACCTGGTTTATTGGTTGAGCCTGCACACATGCATGTACCCAAAACGTTAGCTAGACTAAAAAAAAACAAAAAGAGAGGAGTTCAAGTAAATGGGAGCAGAAGTGAAAGACAAGAATTCACAACTGATACCAAAGACACACAAAGGATCAAAAGAGACTGGTACAGTTACAGGCCAACAAGCTGGACAACCTAGAAGAAAGGAATAGATTCTTTAGAAAACATGATTCAAGCACAAATCATGAAGAAAGAAACTCTGAGTAGCCCAGTCACTAGTACTTATGAGAGGGGAAGACGCAAGGGCAAGAAGCAAGGAGGGGTTGATGGTGTGGCGATAGGCGGAAACTCGGTGTGCGGTAGTGATCACTCTGTAGTCTATAAAGATGTCAAGTTACAATGCCGCACAGCAGAAAAATATGCAGTTTAATAAAACATTAAATAAACCGTTTGCCTAACAGTCTACTCATGTTTGTCTGGTGAAACAATCTGACAATTTTTTAATGGTGAAAAATAGGAGTTGTACAAAGCTTACCACACAATCCAGGTCATTTAACAACTATTAAACGTCGCCTGGTTAGAGCAGAACCCAGAAAGAAAAGCAGAAGGCACGTGGAGTGCATTTGGCAACTAATTGCTTTGATTCAGTGCAGATGTTCCATCCGTCTATGCTCTTCTTTCAGCATCTCAAGCTCACTGGCGGGCCACTCTGTTTTCTGTCCAAGGGTCACACCTAAGCTAGGCTGAAAAGCAGTGGCAAAGAATTGCCATGATACAACACCTGAGTATGTGCTCAGTGACGTCCAGCTCTTTGCGACCCTACGGACTGTAGCCTGCCAGACTCCTCTGCCCATGGGGTTTTCCAGGCAAGAATACGGAGTGGGTTGCTATTTCCTCCAAGGGATCTTCCCAACCCAGGGATCGAACCTGCGTCTCCTGCATTGGCAGGCGGATTCTTTACTACTGGGCTACCTAGGAACAATAGGATGGCTAATTTGAGCCAAGAATGATCATACAAAGAACCAGGACCAAGAGAACTCTCTGATGAAGAGTTGTGGAGTACATGACTTCACCTGCACAAACAAGAGAGAGACACTGGAGATCTCTATTGTATGTTATCAACAACGACGAATTACTAAGTCAAACTCAAAATGTCTGGAACGTGAAGTATCCTAGAGACACAGCAGTCATCTCCATAAAAAACATCCAAACCAAACTATAACCAGTCTTAATTGTGAAGGATCATGGAGGAACGTAATCTGGAGAAAAGGTGCATCTGCTCTGAAATCAAGCTCCAGTTTCATCGCTTACTTGCTGTGTGGTTTAGTGTTTTGTCGTGCACACTTCCCAAGCCACAGTTTTATTACCTCTAAATGGAGCCCTTTTTCCAAGTTATGCCATGTTATAAGAAAAATCACTGTCAAACTCACAGATTTGTTAAGGAGATCAAATGAGAAGACCGAAATAAAAGCTCCACACAAATATATTTTCTTATAATAATTAATCATAGTATCATCAGTGGACTTGGCTATTTTCAGTGAACTTGAATAACTGTGTCCTTTCTTTAATTTATACTTGTGTATAGTTGCTTTACAATGTTGTGTTAGTTTCTACTGTAGAGCAAAAAGGATCAGCCATCCTTCCACATACATCCGCTCCCTTCTGAACCTCTCTCCCATTCAGGTCGCCACGGGGCGTCCCCGAGTCCCCTGTGCTCTCGGTGCGTGCTCATCAGCCATCTGTCTCGTCCGCAGTGTCTGCAGTGTGCACGTGTCCATCTCAACCTCCCTTTGCCTCCCACTCCTTCTTTCCCCGCTGGGGCCCACGTACGTGTTCTCTTTGTCTGCATCTCTATTTCTGTTTTGCAAATAAGACCATCTATACCACTCTTCTAGATTCCACATATATGCATATTAATGCATATAATATTTGTTTTTCTCTTTCTGACTCACTGGGCTCTGTATGACAATCTCTGGTTCCATCCATTTCTTTACAAATGACCCAATTTCATTTCTTTTCATGGCTGAGTAATACATATATATATATATATATACCACCTCTTCTTTATCCATTACTCTGTTGACAGACGGTTAGGTTGCTTCCATGTCCTGGCTATTTAAATAGCACTGTTTTGAATACTGGAGTGTATGCATCTTTCTGAATTATGGTTTTCTCTAGGTATAAATGTGTTTCTTAAAGCTTAAATTACATACATAGATAGTGAAAGTGAAGTCCCTCTGTTGTGTCCGACTCTTTGTGACCCCATGGACTGTAGCCCGCCAGGCTCCTCTGTCCATGGGATTCTCCAGGCAGGAATACTGGAGCGGGTTGCCATGCCCTCCTCCAGCGGATCTTCCCAACCCAGGGATCAAACCCAGGTCTCCTGCACTGCAGGCGGATTCTTTACTGTTTGAGCCACCAGGAAAGCCCTTCCACCTCTTAGATATATTGGAAAGATACTGAAATGAGAAACAGTAAACTCCAGTTCCTGAAACTGCTAGTCATGTCACATCAGGCAGGCAAGATAAGGGTATTTCCTCATCTGCAAAGTGAGGCATTGAACTTCCCAGTTCCAATATCTTCTACCTCTGTGACTAACGTCTAAGCCAGCTTAAGTTATATGCTAGAAATAAGATCATGACTGTTGAAGGTAAAAGTGGACAAGAAAAAAGTATCTCCTTTGTGATTTATGACATTTTCTTATTTTCAAATCAGATAACTACCAGTATAATAACTAATAGGGCTTAACCAAAACAGCATGGACTGGCACACACACAAAAAAAAACAGACACATAGATCAATAAAGCAGAATAGAGAGCCCATAAATAAACTTACCATCGTACAGTCCAATTAATCCAAGACAAAGACTACCCAGTGGAGAAAAGACAGTCTCTTCAACAAGTTGTGCTGGGAAAACTGGACAGCTACATGTGAAAGAATGAACCTGGAGCACTCCTCATACCATATTCAAAAATAAGCTCAAAGTGGTTTACAGACAAATATGAGATCTGAAACCATAAAACTCCCAGAACAAAACATAGGCAGATTACTTTTGACATAAATCATAAAGATATTTTCTGACTTTGTCTCCTAAGACACAAGAAATAAACAAACACATGGGACCTCCTTAAACTTAATTTTTGTACAGCACAGGAAACCACTGACAAAGCAAGAAGACAGCCTAAGACACAGGAGAAAGGATTTGCAAAGGATAGTAACAGCTACAGAGTACTATCCGAAATATATAAACCGCTCATTTAACTCAACATCAAAAAAGCAAACAACACCCCCCAACTCTTTTGTTGACCATGATGGCTACTCCATTTCTTCTGAGGGATTCCTGCCCCCCAAAAAATGGGCAGAAGACCTGAATAGACATTTTTCTGAAGAAAATATATAGATCCATGGAATTCTCCAGGCCAGAACACAGGAGTGGGTAGCCTTTCCCCTCTCCAGGGTATCTTCCCAACCCAGGGATTGAACCCGTCTCCCACACTGCAGGCGGATGCTTGACCAGCCAAGCCACCAGGAAGCCCAGATGGTTCACAGGTACCTGAAAAGATGCTCATCAGCTCTAATTATGAGAAAAACGCAAATCAAAACAGCAATGAGCTATCACCTCCCACCTATCAGAATGGCTATCATGGAAAAGTCTACAAATAACAAATATTGGAGAGGAGGGAAAAAAACAGAACCCTTGTACACTGTTGGTAGGAATGTAAATTTGTGAAGCCACTATGAAGGTAGTATGCAGACTTCTAAAAACTGAAAACAGAGCTACCATACAACCCAGAAAACCCACTCCAGGTATATATCTGAAAAACAAAGCCACTAATTTAAAAAGACACATGCATGGTCCATCGCAGCATTATTTTCAATAGCCAAGACATGGAAGAAAGCTAAATGTCATCCGTCAACAGATGAATGGATACAGAAGATGTGATACATACACACAGTGGAATGTTGTGTTGTGTTAGTCACTCAGTCGTGTCTGACTCTGCAACCTATGGACTGTGGCCCACCAGGCTGCTCTGTCCATGGGATTCTCCAGGCAAGAATACTGGAGTGGGTTGCCATTTCCTTCTCCAGGGGATCTTCCCAAATCAGGGATTGAACTCAGGTCTCCTGCATGGCAGGCAGATTCTTTACTATCTTAGCCCCAGGGAAGCAATGGAATATAACTCGCCATGAAAAAAGATGAGATTTTGTAATTTGCAACAACATATTTAGTCCTGGAGAAGGAAATGGCAACCCACTCCAGTGTTCTTGCCTGGAGAATCCCAGGGATGGGAGCCTGGCGGGCTGCCGTCTATGGGTCGCACAGAGTTGGACACGACTGAAGCGACTTAGCAGCAGCAGCAGCAGGGTAGGCCAAGCATTTATAACAAAGAAACCTCAAAATGCAACAGCCTGAACATATGAAAGTTTAATTCTCTCTCAAAGAACAGCCCAAGTGTCATGTTTCTCTTTCACATGGCCTTTCAGGGACACAGGCTGATGGAAGCTCCACATCTACCAGTTTCTAGATAGTCTTGTCGTTGCCTTTCCAGCCCGCTAGAAGGGAAGAGTGTGTGTAGACATCACATTCACCAACCTAAAGCAATTGACTCCAAATTGCTTACATATGAGCAAGAGAGATAAATCCTTTGAGTCCCTACTTATAAATGCCCTGAACCCCACAGAGACCTGGCAATCGGAAATCTACTCAATTTGATCCCAGGAGGCAGGCTTCCTGCTTTTGATTTATGACAGCGATTTGTAGGAAGCAGTTCTCTTTGAGCTGTAAATGGAATCCACAGCTCTGGAGAGATGTTTTCCCTGGCAATGGAGGCAGAGCAGTGAGCAATCTGAGTGGCTAAGATTGAGCGATACTCAATAGAAGCACGTTCATCTGTTACACTTGGCACGGTTGCTAATGCACAGGGATGCTCTTGGTATCTCTTCTTTAGCTCGTAAGTTTAAAAAGAAAAAGAAGACGACGTGGGGTAAAACAGAACCTCCACCATCTCATTCCAGCAGATCCCTCGTCACCGAGCTCTTCTACTTGTAAAACACAGCAGATGGAACGCCAAATCTAAACTCAAAAGTCTCCTGCATTCCTCGCTGTCAAAACAAACCATGTGCCTCCTGCTTCTCAGCTAAAATCCACCAAAAGCAATCAGGCTGTTTCAGAGTGAGACAGGCACTCATCCAAGCTGATCTTAGGGAGATTTTTTTTAAGCATTGGTGTTGGAAGTTGAATGGGTGAACTCAAGTAAGAAATAAATGTCCTGAATTAATGAGAATTTATTGGCATTTTAATTGTAATTGTTGTATAACAAATATCAAGACCACTAAATGTCAACATTCCTCAGTTGTGATCTGTGCTAAACATTAATATGTGTTAAGATTGTAACAGTCTTTATTAATTGTTTAGCATGATGTTGGCCAATATTAATATAATGCATATCACAAATATAAGCCACATATGTAGTTAAAATTTTCTAATAGTCACATTTAAAAAGGGGAAAAGAAATAAGTGGTTAATCTTAATAATATATTTTATTCATCCCAATGAATCCAAAATACTACTATTTTAATATGTAGGAAACCCTCTTTTTCATATTAAGTCTCTGAAATCTGTTGTGTATTTTACATTTACAGTACATTTTTCCACTAATTTGGACAAGCTATGGTGCAAATGTTCATTAGCTGCATGTTAGTAGCTACCATATTGGTCGGTATAGGTTTAAAATCTCTTAGAGTTTTTTTTTGTTTGTTTGTTTTTCAGAACTTGGGGCTTATGTAAAAGCTAGAGTGATAAGGAAGTGTGCTAAGTATTACTAAGTAAATAATTGCCTGTTTCTTGAACTCAAACACTTCCCCCAGGCCCACAGTGATTAAAAATGCATGTGTCTATTCAGATATAATATTTTGAGTAGTGTCCATGGCCACGCATACCACAGACACTAAAGCCTTAGCCCATACTTTCAGCCCAAATCTTGATTGTTACTAACAGGTACTAAATGGACCAGCTAATTCCTCAATCCTGTGGCATGTTTTGTGATAAATGTGTGTGTGCGTGCACGTCTGCGAGCTCAGTCACTCACTAGTGTCAGCCTCTTGGCAGCCCCATGGACTGCAGCCCGCCAGGCACCCCACGCCATGGGGTTCTCCAGGCAAGAACACTGCAGGGGGTTGCAATTCCTGCTCCAGCTGATCTTCCGATCCAGGAATCCCAGGAAAGAAAATAGGACTGGGTGGCAGCCAGATGCGACTGAGAAGTCCCAGAATGTGGCCAGCTGATGGCCTGGCCTGAAAGGCAATCGTATTCTGAAAGAGAGAAATTCAGGGAGACAGCTCTTAGACACTGAAGAGAACTGCGGGACGCCCCCCAGGGCCTGGGTGCCTCAGAGAAATGCTCGCGTCGGGCCACACATGGAGCAGCGCCACGGGAATGCCCCAGCTGCGGGTCTTCACGGTGAAAATTCATCCCACGCTGCGTAAATTCCTGGGGCTCACAGGGCCTGCGGGTTGAGCCTCCTCTTCATGATCCCTGATAGCTCATTACCAGCTGGAAGAAAATTTCCCACAGTATACAAAAACAGGGAACATCAGCCAGGATTTAAGAGGAAACGTAAAATTGCAGAAGAACCAATTTCTGTGTTAGCCTTTCATAGTTGAGCAATCTGAGAAGTGACTCGGCCCTCCTCGAGATTCCTCCTAGGTAAATAGCAGTTAATGTATTTGACAAGGGCTAGATTGTGTTACTAAGTAAACTCAAAGATGATTTATTAAGAGAGCTACTTCCCACAGCAATCTCACCTAAGTTGAACAGTGCCAATAAATGCAAGCTGAAAATGAGTACTTTGCCCAAATGTACAAACGGTCCTGTCCCACGTGAGTCATGAGCAGCCTCTTCAGCAGCACGTAATTCTGGTAATAAAAGCAAAATGTTCACTTTAGATAAGTATTCAAAAATGCCATCCAAAGAGTACAGTGGGTCTACAGCCAAGAAACATACTTATTCAGCCCCTTATTTCCTTGAAAACAGTATCACTGAGATGCTAAGACTCGCAGGAAGCATCTTGAGTGCTTGTAAAGACATATGCCCCCTCAGCCAGACAGCTTTAAACTATTCTTCCTGCGAAACCAACTTGGGAACAAGGTGCGAGGGCATGCTCAGTCACTCAGATGTTTGACTCTTTGCAAACCCGGGCTCCTCTATCCATGGGATTCTCCAGGCAGAATACTGGAGTAAGTAGCCATTCCCTTCGCCAGGGGAGCTTCCCAACCCAGGAATCAAACCCAAGACTTCTGTGTCTCCTGCACTGACAGGCAGATTCTTTACTGCTGAGCCACCTGGGAAGCCTTAGGGAACAACGTAAGGAAAGCCAGATTCATTACTGAATCTTTACTAGAGAAAAAGGAACAAAAGCCTTCTCCAAAGATTTACAAGTGAAAACGAGAGACCCACCCAGTTCCCTGAAAGTCATCTAATTTGATGGTCCTGAAATCTATACTTTTTCTAACACTATTTAACCTCTCTCTCAATTTTCCCATCTAAAATAAGAATAGTAGTACCCACATCATAGCTTTCTTGCTAAGACCACAACAATCAAGGTAAAGAGCTTAGAAGAAGGCCCAGCACACAGAAAGCATCCAATAAACATCAGCTGTTACTTTTATAACTAAAGACAGAACAACAGAGAGACTAGGCAGAGTTGCGCAGTCAGGGGTTATGCAGACATATAGGTTTATATATATATACACACACATATATATATATCTGTGCTTTTGGGGGTTCTCTTTTACTATAGGTTATTATAAGATATTGAGTACAGTTCCTTGTGCTATAGAGCTGATCCTTGCTGTTTATCTATTTTATATGTGGCAGCGGGTAATGTTAATCCCAATCCCCTAATTTATCCCTCCTCCCATTTTCCCCTTTGGTAACCACAAGTTTGTCTTCTACATTTGTGAGTCTATTTCTGCTTTAAGAATTAGTTCATATATATCACTTTCTCTAGACTCCACATATAAGTGATCCTGTCTGATGTCGGTCTCTCTGCTTGACTTACTTCACTCAGTATGATAATCTCTAGTTGCACCCATGTTGCTGCAAATATGATTCAGTTCAGTTCAGTTGCTCAGTCGTGTCCGACTCTTTGTGACCCCATGAATCGCAGCACACCAGGCCTCCCTGTCCATCACCAACTCCCGGAGTTCACTCAGACTCACGTCCATCGAGTCAGTGATCCCATCCAGCCATCTCATCCTCAGTCGTCCCCTTCTCCTCCTGCCCCCAATCCCTCTCAGCATCAGAGTCTTTTCCAATGAGTCAACTCTTTGCATGAGGTGGCCATAGTACTGGAGTTTCAGCTTTAGCATCATTCCTTCCAAAGAAATCCCAAGGTTGATCTCCTTCAGAATGGACTGGTTGGCTCTCCTTGCAGTCCAAGGGACTCTCAAGAGTCTGCTTTCATTTTTTTAATGGCTGAATAATATTCTGTTGTATACATGTCCCACATCTGTTGACAGACATTTAGGTTATTCCCATGTCTTGGCTACTGTGAATAGACGGCACAAGTTTTGACTGCTCTAAGCAGTCCCTCAATCCAGCAGTTAACTCCTCTATCTTATAAAACACTTTGTTTTTACAAAGCTGACCTCAGGAAACAAAATAAGACTGTGCCTTTGCCAGCTATGTCTGGATACAGGAAAACCCCAAACAGGTATTCAATTAATGAAGAGGCCAAAAGGAAGCATGGTCTTAAAAAAAGAGAAAACAGATGAGGTTTCAACTTCTACCAACTGAATGATAGATTGATGTGGGTAGACGGCAATTCAACAAATACCACCAAAAATCAAAACGAAAACCTTCCCACCCTTGAGGCAAATTGATGTCCCAGAGGAGAGTCTGTGGTTTCATTAGTTGAAGAGAAAGAAGGAAGCGCCCTGCTTCACCTCAAACAGACCACTAAGCCAGCAGCATGAGGCAGAGTCTGACCTCCGGAGCGGAGTTGCCGAGCCCACACCGGACCTGAGGTCTCCTGATCCCCGCGGGGCGGTGTGTTTATGCCACCAGGTCCTGACTGGTGAAACGTGGAACAGATCTGAGATAAGCTGGTTGGAAGCCCAGCTTAAACACAAGCTCATAACCGTCCACACCACACTGTCTGAGGACGCTTAGAACCCTGAGATGACAGAGGCCAGCCTTGGAAGCCCATGCATGAGAACCGAAATGAGAAGCTTCTGCTGTCAAAAGCCACTAAAACTTGGAGATTGTTGTAGCAGCTGGTGCTACGTTTTTTCACTTGCTGACATCAGTGGTGATTTAAACCTACTTGAATTCCTATCTGCAACTTCTTTTGCTGGTATGACCAACGCTGCCTTTACCTCCATCACATGCTTGCAGCCCTGAGAAAGAAATGACAGATGGGAACTCGCATCCCACTTGCCTAAAGCTTATTTAATTGGCTTTCTGATGGTATTCAGACTGGTACAATCCCATTGCAAGGGGCTCCTTGCCTGGGAGAGTGTTAAGATCTTGATGGACTCCTCTCTCCTTCTCCCCACCTCCCATCTGGACCACGAGAATGAGTTTCTGGTTGGGATCCCCTTCTCCAACAGTAGTGAGAATCAGTCCCTGTCTCAGACCTTCAAGTGACTCCCCACTGGCATATCATAATCCAGGTCCCGGAGCTTGGCCTGCAAGGCTCTCCATGGTCGGGCTGTAAAAGCATCTCTCTCCACCCTCCCACTGGGTTTCTGTACTCCAGCCACTCTGCTCTTCATTCAGCCTCTTGAACATAACACACTTGTCTCTGTCTCAAGAAACTAATACTTTTCTTCTTCTGTTTTCATCCTTCAAATGTCATCTCCTAAGAGAATACTTTGGATGCTCCCCCCTCAGTTAAACCAGTGGCCCCCAAAGCCAATGCTTATTGCATTTCTCTATTCTATTTCCTTCAGAGCAAGCATCAGTATCTAGTCTCATTGACTTGGGTTTAGTGCCTGAACGTCCCACCCCATCCACCTCCAGGGGACGCAAGCTCCGTAAGAGCTGTTTTCCCAACACGCCGTCCAGTACCTGGTGCCTCGTGCACCTCCAAAGAACACGTGGTAACTGACCGATAAGGTCTATGAACACACTTGCCCCAGTGCGTTCACCCACAAAAAGTTCTCATATTATTCTGAAGCCCCTGAAAGCCACACGTATGTTAGAACTTCCCTAGAGATCCAGTAGCTAAGAAACCACCTTCCAGTGCAGGGGACTTGGGTTCCATCCCCGGTCGGGGAACTACAATCCCTCCTGCCAAGGGGCAACAAATCCCGTGTACCACAGCTAGCACACCAGCCCACTGCAACGAAGACCCTGTGTGCTGCACTAAGCAAATATTACAGACACACAAAAGCCACGTGTGTGTTCCCTGAGGACCCATGAGCCTTCAGTTACTAAGCGTAGAAATCAAGCATACGATGGCCAGGTCCAGAAGCTGGGCTAGTTCAGACCAAACCTGGCTGAGAAGCTTAGGAATCCTTAGTTGTTATCCATAGCTTCTAAATATCATTGATTTCCTTTCTAATCATTACAACAGTTATACCAAATGGGGAATTGAGATCCTCAAATATTTTTCTCAAATTATCTTTTCTCCTTTCAATTCTGTTACTTTTTGCTTCCTATATTTTGGGATTCTAGTATGAGATGCTTATATGTTTATATTTGTTTTGATTTCCTAGAAAGCTGTTAATAATTCTTTTATTATTATAAAATGTTCCTAATGCAAGGGGCTATTATAGTCTTTATTTGGCCCATTTAGCATAAATATTCATACTTGATATGTATCTCAAAGATTAAATAGTAAGATGCTTAATTCTGGAGTGCTGCCCTAGACTTCACTGGGGGCATTACAACATATGATATTTGCACCAAATTTCCTTTAAAAATTCCCAAAACAGCTGACTCTAAGGGTTTTAGATAAGAGATGTTGGGCCAGTCATTTGCTTGAGATTTAAATAGGTACCAGGCACCGAGCTAAAAATATCACAGGAATCTCAGCATTTAGTCTGCTGGGTTAGCTAGAAAACGAAGCCACGCTTGAGTCCCCGGGTCAAGAGGAGCAAGTCGCCTCCAGCTGCTCTGTGAGATGAGGCCAGACCAGCCGCACAGCCCAAGAAGCTCAAGTTGTCCATCTATTCTATCTCAGGCGTGTTCTGGACCTTAAACAGGTAGGATCCCAGGTAGATGAAATCCCTGCTGGACTTCCCTCGGGGGCTCCATGGTTAAGAATCAGCCTTCGGTGCAGGAGTCCTGGGTTCAGCGCCCAGTCCAGGAAGATTTCAGGTGCTGCACGCAGAGCGACCAAGTCCACGCACCTCAACTACTGAAGCTTGTGCGCCTAGAAGCCGTGCTCCACAAGAGGAGCCGCTGCTGTGAGAAGTCTCTGCACCACAACAGAGAGTATCCCCTACATCCAGAGAAAGGCCCAGCCCACAGAGATCCAACAGAGCCGAAAAGGAAGAAAGAAAGCGCTGCTCCAAGGAGCTCAAGGAGCTCACAGCTGCTGGCACCCGGATCTAAGGCGCTTCCTCTCACCCCGTGGTTTCAGCTTCCCAACCGGCTAAAGACCTCACATGAGGTAGCTGTCTGTTCATTCAGGAATCCACTTGCTCCTTCCTGCACAAGGTCAGCTGTACTGAAGGACCAGCTGCTGTCAGCACGGAGTCAGAGGGTCTGAACGAGAGCCTTCACATCTCTAGAAACCTGGAGGACCACAAAGGTGCACAGTGCACGGATTCAGAGCTCACTTCTGAATGTGCGTGTGTGTGTGTGTGTGTGTGTGTGTACATATGTACACGTATATGGGCTTCTCGGGCTTCCCTCATAGCTCAGCTGGTAAAGAATCCTCCTGCAATGGAGGAGACCCGGGTTTGGTTCCTGGGTCAGGTAGATCCACTGGAGAATGAACAGACTGCCCACTCCGGTATTCTTGGGCTTCCCTGCTGGCTCAGCTGGTAAAGAATCTGCCCATAATGCGGGAGACCTGGGTTCAATCCCTGGGTTGGGAAGATTCCCTGGAGAAGGAAAAGGCTACTCACTCCCGTATTCTGGCCTGGAGAATTCCACAGACTGTATAGTCCATGGGGTCACAAAAAATTGGACACAACTGAGTGACTTTCACTTTCATGAGCTTCTCAGATGTGCTAGTGGTAAAAACCTGCCCGCGAATGCAGGACACAGGAGACAAGGTTCCATCCCTGGGCTGGGAAGACCCCCTGGAGGAGGGCACGGCAGCCCACTCCAGTGTTCTTGCCTGGAGAATCCCATGGACAGAGGAGCCTGGCGGGCCACAGTCCATGGGGTCACAGAGTCGGACACGACTGAAGCGACTCAGCACACATGCATAAATAGTCATCTGTTTAAAATACTGCAATAGAATCAGTACGCACACTTAAATGTCATATCAAATGTTCTAGAGACCACATTAATGGTAAAGCAATGAAAAGTTGAATTTTATACCCATCCTGGAATAAAAATTCAATCATTTCTGTGTTCAGTTAGACTTCCTGTAATGGTGTCAGTGATGACAGAGACGGTAACCCGGCAGTGGTCTATTTTTTTCACTCCAGCCTATAGACACAATTATGAAACTGACTGGATAGTTACTAAATATGTGTGAGCTGAGATTGTCTGTGTGCAACCGAAAGAAAACAGAGAAACAAATTGAATGTGGTCATCATAATTCATAACCTTCCATTTCATATGTTCTTTTTTTTTAACGTGTAGGAGTCAGGTGAAGTCGCTCAGTCGTGTCTGACTCTTTGCGACCCTGTGGACTGTAGCCCACCAGGCTCCTCAGTCCATGGAATTTTCCAGGCAAGAGTACTGGAGTGGGTTGCCATTTCCTTCTCCAGAGGATCTTCCCAACCCAGGAATCGAACCTGGGTCTCCTGCACTGCAGGCAGACGCTTTAACCTCTGAGCCAAGTTGATTTTTATTTTTCTATTTTTTGGCTGTGTCTCGTGGTTCACAAGATCTTAGTTTCCTGACCAGTGATCGATCCCCTGCCCCCTGTAATGGAAGGGCAGATTCTTAACCACCGAGCCACCAGGGAAGTCCCAATTTTATATATTCTTCAGCACACTATGGTGATTTTCCATTTATTAACTTTTATTATACTTATGAATTTAGAAGATAAAATTATTCTAATAAAATAGAGCCTTCTCACACCCAACGTTTTGAGAGAGATCAGTGTTTTCAGCCTTCTACCTCTGATGTGAGCTGGGGGATGGGGCTGGGGGACATTAGCCATCGGAGTCGTAGCAGCTCCCCGATCTTAGTAACCTAAAGCATCTCACAGTTTATCTCTTCAGGTTAGAAGTCTGGACACAGTGTAACTGAGTTCCCTGCTCAAATCTCCCAGGCTGAATCAAGGTATCGGCTAGGATTGACCTGCTTCTTCCAACCCCATTCAGGCCACTGTAAAATTCAGTTCCTTATTATTTATATCAGTTTGCTATTGCTGAGTAATGAATGAAACATGTTAGTGACCAAAAAAGCCCATCAGAAACACAAGCTTTCAGAAATGCAGGCGTGATGGGCTGGGTTCCTTGCTCAGGGATTCAAGGAGCAAAATCTGGGTCAGCCGTGCTCCATGCCTTTCGAGAGGCTCTGGAAAGAACTTGCTTCCATGCCCGCCCAGATAGACGGAGAGCAGGTCTCTGTGGGCAGGGGCGTCTGCTGGCTCTACTCTCAGCTCCCACGGGCCACCCCCAGATCCTTGCTGTGTGGCCCCATCTGTCTTCAAAGCTTGTGGCTTAGAGTCTTCCTGGTCCCGAATCTCTCACACTTCCAATCTCTGTCCCGAGGAGAGCTTCCTGCTTATGTTTTCTTCCAGAAGTTTTATGGGTTCAGGTGTCAAGTTTAAAGTCTTTAATCCGTTTTGAATATATCTTTGTGCCTGATGCATCCAGTCTGATTCTCTTGCGCGTAGCTGTCCTGTGTTCTCATAATGAGATAGCAGCAGAGTCACAGACACAGAGAAAAGGTGCTTCCCAGAGGGGAGGGAGTGGGAGAATAGAGAAACAGCTGAGAGAGAAGGGAAATAGCTGAAATCGCTGAGAAATAGCTGAGGTGTGAAGACGTGCACACCTCCAGTTGCGAAATGAATGAGTCAGGGTGTGAGATGAACGGTGTGGGGGAACATAATCAATAATTATGTAATATCTTCTTGTGGTGACAGATGGTAACTAGATTATCATGGTGAACATTCTGTAATGTACAGAAGTATTGAATCGCTGTTGTGTAGCAGGAACTAACAGAGTGTTGTGGTTCAATTATACTTTAAAGTCAAACAAACTCACTCATAGGAAAAGAGATAAAATTTGTGGTTATCCAAGGGGGTAGAATTGGGTAAACGCAGTTGAACTGTGCAAACTACCAGTTATAAAACACATAAGAAGTAGAAATGTAAGGTACAGCATGATAAATATAGTAACACCATTGTATGTTATACGAAAGCTGTCACGAGAGTAAATCCTGATGTCTCATCACAAAGAAAAAGATCTTTCCTGTTTCCTTAATTTTGTTAGATACATGCATATTTTGTTAAATCTTGTATAAATTATGATATGATGGGTGTTCACTAAACTTACGGTGGTCATCATTTCATGATGTATGCAAATCAGATCACTATGCTATACACCTTAAGCTTGTAAAGTTTTGTCAATCATATCCAATAAATCTGGAAGCAAATATACATTTTTAAAATTAAAAATTAATAACAAGGGTGAAAAAACTAGCCAAAGTCCCTCCTCTCACCTGAAATTTGTTAGTATATTATATAGCTGCTATGTTTCAGGCACAGGGCTGGAAACACAAATATACCTGTCACTGAAGACCTCACAAATCATTATCACACGGAAAGGTAAACAATTATTATAAATGAGAGTAAATAGCATATCATATTATTATATTAAGAGTATCTATTATTATATGAGACTGTATTTGAGATCTGAATAAGGTAGTAGAGATGCGCTGATGAGTGAAGGGTTCGTATCTATGAAAGATGGAAAAAATGTATCACGAGAGAGGTGAAATTTGAGCTAGGACTTGAAGTTTAGATCAAAGTACCTTAGGGAGGACTTGCGTGGAGGTCCAGTGGTGAAGGCTTCTCCTTCCAACGCAGGGGGTGCAGGGCTGATCACTGGTTGGGGAGCTCAGATTCCACATGCCTCACGGCCAAAAGCCAGAGAAAAAAAGACTTTAAACGTGGTCCATACCAAAAATCTTTAAACGAAAAAGCAGAAGTAGTACCTTGGGAAGAAGAGGAAAAGAGATTCTAGAAAATGAGTAGCCTCTGTGTATCTTGCTGATGTGGAATCAGGAGGTAATGTTATTTTGGTAGCATCTAGGAGAAAGCATGTCAGCTCCCCGCCCTGGCACTAAATCTGCCCTTGCCTGGCATCTGAAGGTTGGTGGGAGGGGTCAATCGTACAGCTCCCCCTGCCCCCGACCCCCTACCCAACACCGGCACAGCTGAANTCTGTTATCTGATATACAAAGACTATCATTTGTGAGAGTATGAATTATGAAAGAGAAGTTTGAGTTTCAAACCAAAATCAGTGCTTTCCCCTAGGAAGACAGTACATGGACCCAGAGACCTGTGACCCACACAGCTGTCCTGTGGGAGGACTGCCTTGCTAGCTTTACCGCAGCTAAGTAGTCCTTTTCTCTTTGTTGTTACTTTTGTGCTGTGCTTAGTCACTCAGTCGTGTCCAACTCTTTGAGACCCCATGGACTGTAGCCCGCCAGGCTCCTCTGTCCATGGGATTCTCCAGGCAAGAATACTGGAGTGGGTTGCCATGCCCTCCTCCAAGGGAATCGTCCCAACCCAGGATTGAACCCAAGTCTCCCACACTGCAGGCAGATTCTTTACCATCTGAGCCACCAGGACTTATCCCATAATAAATCTGACATGCTAAACCAGCGTGGACAGTTTTTTAAACAGTTGCTATTCTTCCCACTGGCTTTCTGAAATCTACACTTGAGAAGACCTCCATTGGGAATTTCAAACAATAAAACCAATGTGAATTGCCTTTTAGAAGGAAATCTAGAAAGGAAGCACTGATTCTTGAACATTCTTGCTCCCGCTTAGTTGAAGAATACGTCATATGTCGCTTCTTGGATTCCAAACGACATTCACGAAACACAGCTGAAAGAAGGTCTAGAGGATGCTATCAGAGCTCCAGTCCTCTTTCCCAGGAAAGATAAGGCTTGAGGAAGATAATCTCACATTTGTAGTGCCCTGAACTGGGAGGGATTGGGGGCAGGAGGAGAAGGGGACGACCGAGGATGAGATGGCTGGATGGCATCACGGACTCAATGGACATGAGTCTGAGTGAACTCCGGGAGTTGGTGATGGACAGGGAGGCCTGGCGCGCTGCGATTCATGGGGTCGCAAAGAGTCGGACACGAATGAGCAACTGAACTGAACTGAACCGGACAAAGTCCTTTTGCATTCATCGTCCAGTTTAATTCTGTAAGTAATCTTGGGAAGAAAATAATAACACTTCTACATGCAAGCAAATTGAGTTTCTGAAGTCCATATGTTACTCAAGATACAGCAGCTTAGTAAATCAGTCAGAATGTGAGTGCCTGCTTCAGGCTGTTCCTGTATAAACTGGCAATAGTTAGAATCCTCCGGATCATCCACGATCTTGACCACAGTGTGTGTGGATGAACGGCACGGGTTTTGGAGGCTTTAATCCCTTCTGTATTAGCTGGGTGTCCTAGGGAAATTTATCTGTTCTCTGACTCTTCATTTCCTTATCTATTATATGAATTTTCTAGGGCTGCCGTAACAAAGTATCACAGACAGGGTGGCTTAAACAACAGAAATATTTTCCTCACAATTCTATAGCAGAAGCCCAAGATTAAGGTGCAGCAGGGTTGGAATCTTCTAAAGGCCTTTTTTCTTGGCTTACAGATAGCATTGTTTGGCGGCGTCTCCTGTGGTCTCCTCCCTGTGTGTGTCCGCGTCCTAATCTTTTCTTTTAAGAGCATCAGTCATTGCACCAGGGATCCCTGGGTTGGTAAGTTCCCCGGGAGGAGGAAAATGGCAGCCCACTCCAGTGTTCTTGCCTGGAGAATCCCACGGACAGAGGAGCCTGGTGGGCTACAGGCCACAGGGTCGCAAAGAATCAGACACGACTGGAGTGACTTAGCACACATGCACAGTGCATATATGTCCGTCCACTCTCCAGCTCACCCCTTGCTTAGCACGCACGCACAGTGCATATACGTCCATCCACTCTCCAGCTCACCCCTTGCTTAGCACGCATGCACAGTGCATATACGTCCATCCACTCTCCAGCTCACCCCTTACTTTCCCTTCAGTGCCCATGCATTTGCTCTCTGGGTCTGTGCCTCCATTTCTGCATTGCAAATGTGTTCATCTGCACCATTTTCCTAGATCCACATATATGTGTTAAGAAGTAAGTCAGAAAGAGAAAGGCTTTCCTCTCTAAAAGATGTGTATAATTAGATTGGTCCTACCTGAATATTAAAAAAAAAAAATCCCCTCATCTAAAGGTCCTTAACCTGAATCCCACCTCAAAGTCCTTTTGTCATATAAGGTAACATATTCACAGGTCCCCAGGATTAGGATGTGGGCCTTTGGAGGGACATTATTCTGCTGATCACGTAAGTGCTTGATAAAAGAGAGCTGCTGTCTCCTTAATAATTAAACAGACTCATTGGTGAGCCAGTGAGACTATTTAAAATTGGATGGGTTGTTCTGGATAAACGGTTTCAGCCAGGGGACATCTGACGAATGTCTAGAGACATTTACTGGTGGGAAGGGGATGACGCTGGTCCCCAGTATGTCAAGAGCAGGGTACTGTTCAACATCTAACAAAGCCCAGAACAACCCCCCAGCAAAGACTAACCAGCCCCAAACGTCAATAGTGCCAAGACTGAGAAACCCTGATTTACCTGAACCCTTTGGGAAAAGTGAATTGATCTACATGGAAGTGAAATTTTTATTTTTACCAAATGAACTTTCATCAACACTTTATCAAGTGATATCTTTTGTTGCATGACAGAAAAAGAAAATTTTTTTCTTTTATTGGAAAAAAAGTATGAGATAGTGTTCCATGATATCCTTTCTGCATTTGAGATATGGTAAAAGTAGATGGCTATATTCCTGCTTTAAATTAACCTTATCTAAGAAAATGAGAGTTAATGTCTTCTAAAGGCTAATATATGTATACCTATGTGTGTGTTTGTATACATGCATAATAGATAAATATATATACATATCATTTGAATAAATATATACATATTTTATTCACCACTTTATCGAAAGCTTAGCAAGGGCCAGGCAGATACTGTTCCAGGGACTCAGTACACATCCATGAACAATACAAAGATCCCAGCTTCTGTAGACCTATATTCTAAGGAGGGAGATAGTCAACGAACATAAACACATAAGGAATTATGTGATGAGAAATGGTCTAAGAGTCACTCGATCAGGACTACAGTGGTAGGAGAGGGTCAGGGAAGGCAGCTGCAGTAGAGGGATTACAGAAGGCAGTCAAGGCAGGCTGCCTGATCTTCATAACTTTTTTATTAACTTTATTGCCAAAGTATTTGCAAATTGTGTGTGTGAGACATAAATACTGACATAGCTTTGCGGTTTTATTGAATGAGAAAAATCAAGTGGAAAAGAGATGAACTCATTAGTATCCACCCATCATAAACAAAAGCTCAGAGCTTGGCATTGGAGTCCTTGAGTTACAAAATCGCTATTCTTTTCTCAAAGACGCTTTCCCTTCTCACTCTGCTCCAGTGTCAGGAACCAACAGGAATATATGGTTTTAACTCTGCTATGTAATAACCGCTTTCACCCTCACCCCGCATTCTAAAAACAGATTCAAGGACAGCTCAGGTGAGTTATAGCTGAGATTTGTTTGTTGGAACAGTCTAATGTCCATTGTGCCAACTGCATTATATTTGTCATTTAAATTGAATGAGGAGAAAAGAGAAAAACAGACACTAAAGGAAACAGTCCAAAATAGTACTCAACAATTCCTTATTGGAATTGTTCTGCCTTTGACCAAAGTCAAAATCATTAATGACTTGCAGAAAAATAGCGAAGTCCTCAATGGCAACATGTCCTGAATTCCCAGAGTTTGGTTCTGCCTTAATTTTTTTGTTTTGCTTGTTTTATTCATCTTTTAAGTTCTGGGCTTAAACATTTAGTCTTTAAATATTTTGGAGAGTTTCACCATTTATTCTTCTGATAGGACAGAAGAATCTGGTTTAGAACACAATTGGGTTCCTGGGTTTGCACTGGGTCTGATTAAGACCACGCTATGGAATTCAAGTGAACAAGTTAAAACTTGCTGGATTTGCTGCTTAACAAATCAAGGAGTCAAATCAATATTTTCCTGATACAGCCCTGAGAGGAGAGCTGTCTAAGGAAAAGGAATGGTATTCTCTGTCTTCTAAGAGGTTCAGACAACAGGGTAGGAGCAGACATTTAACGATTAACTTTCTCCAGACATGCTTGTGCGGTAAATAGGTCTGGTTACACATTATCTCAATTTGCCAGCAAATCTGGAAAACTCAGCAGTGGCCACAGGACTGGAAAAGGTCAGTTTTCATCCCAATTCCAAAGAAAGGCAATGCCAAAGAATGCTCCAACTACCGCACAATTGCACTCATCTCACACACTAGTAAAGTAATGCTCAAAATTCTCCAAGCCAGACTTCAGCAATATGTGAACCGTGAACTCCCTGATGTTCAAGCTGGTTTTAGAAAAGGCAGAGGAACCAGAGATCAAATTGCCAACATCCGCTGGATCATGGAAAAAGCAATAGAGTTCCAGAAAAACATCTATTTCTGCTTTATTGACTATGCCAAAGCCTTTGACTGTGTGGATCACAGTAAACTGTGGAAAATTCTGAAAGAGATGGGAATACCAGACCACCTGACCTGCCTCTTGAGAAATCTGTATGCAGGTCAGGAAGCAACAGTTAGAACTGGACATGGAACAACAGACTGGTTCCAAATAGGAAAAGGAGTACGTCAAGGCTGTATATTGTCACCCTGCTTATTTAACTTATATGCAGAGTACATCATGAGAAATGCTGGACTGGAAGAAACACAAGCTGGAATCAAGATTGCTGGGAGAAATATCAATAATCTCAGATATGCAGATGACACCACCCTTATGGCAGAAAGTGAGGAGGAGCTAAAAAGCCTCTTGTTGAAAGTGAAAGAGGAGAGTGGAAAAGTTGGCTTAAAGCTCAACATTCAGAAAACGAAGATCATGGCATCTGGCCCCATCACTTCATGGGAAATAGATGGGGAAACAGTAGAAACAGTGTCAGACTTTGTTTTTTTGGGCTCCAAAATCACTGCAGATGGTGACTGCAGCCATGAAATTAAAAGGCGCTTACTCCTTGGAAGAAAAGTTATGACCAACCTAGATAGTATATTCAAAAGCAGAGACATTACTTTGCCGACTAAGGTCCGTCTAGTCAAGGCTATGGTTTTTCCTGTGGTCATGTATGGATGTGAGAGTTAGACTGTGAAGAAGGCTGAGCACTGAAGAATTGATGCTTTTGAACTGTGGTGTTGGAGAAGACTCTTGAGAGTCCCTTGGACTGCAAGGAGATCCAACCAGTCCATTCTGAAGGAGATCAACCCTGGGATTTCTTTGGAAGGAATGATGCTAAAACTGAAGTTCCAGTACTTTGGGCACCTTATGCGAAGAGTTGACTCATTGGAAAAGACCCTGATGCTGGGAGGGATTGGGGGCAGGAGGAGAAGGGGACGACAGAGGATGAGATGGCTGGATGGCATCACAGACTCAATGGACGTGAGTCTGAGTGAACTCCGGGAGTTGGTGATGGACAGGGAGGCCTGGCGTGCTGCGATTCACGGGGTCGCAAAGAGTCGGACACAACTGCGCGACTGAACTGAACTGAACTGACACATTATCTGGCCTTGCCTATTTTCTGGTCTCATCCAAATTCATGAGCACAGGAGCCGCCTGCTGGCTGGGGAAGCCCGTGGGCGTCTCAGTGTGTGTCATTCATTTCACAGCATAGCGTACTCTCATCAGCAGAGTGAGAGAGCCAAAGTCACTGAGTGGGGTCCGACTCTGTGACCCCGCATACAGTCCATAGTATTCTCCAGGCCAGAGAATGCAAATCACTGCTTTCCTACATTCTTGCTGGATGCTCAGGAACGCCGTGGGGAACAACCATGGTTAGCCTTCCCCATGTCCTTCCCCACGGCCTGGCATCTCGCCCTCCAGTTTTTCTTGGGGTAGCCATTTGCTTCCGTCACAGGCTGTGTGTTCCAAGCGTGCTGAGCCGTCTGCTCCCAGGCAGCCCCATGAGGGCGTCCGACGCTCCGGCCTCTGTGATGAGGACGGTCCAAGCCCAGGCAGCATCAGCCAGGGCCCGTCAGCTGGAGGGAAAGGAGGAGGATGCTCTCCCCTTTGAGGTTCAGTTCAGTCCAGTTCAGTTGCTCAGTCATGTCCAACTCTGTGTGACCCCGTGGACTGCAGCATACCAGGCCTCCCTGTCCATCACCAACTGCCGGAGTTTACTCAAACCCATGCCATTGAGTCAGTGATGTCATCCAACCATCTCATCCTCTGTCATCTCCTTCTCCTCCTGCCCCCAATCTTTCCCAGCATCAGGGTCTTTTCAAATGTCCATTCTTCCCATCAGGTGGCCAAAGTATTGGAGTTTCAGCTTCAGCATCAGTCCTTCCAATGAATCTTCAGGACTGATTTCCTTTAGGATGGACTAGCCTGATCTCCTTGCAGTCCAAGGGACACTCAAGAGTCTTCTCCAACACCACAGTTCAAAAGCATCCATTCTTCAGTGTTCAGCTTTCTTTATAGTCCAACTCTCTGTGGTTGCTAAGGTGCAAAATGGAAGCCTGGGGTGGCCATGCTCCTGGGAAACACCTGCCTGGAGACAAAGAGTGGAAGAAAGTCTTGAGAAGGAGGAAAATTCAAGAGGCCCCTTCTGGAGCCCTTGACTCATCCCACAGACCTGCCTTCCATCTCTAGGCAAGACCTGACACGGCAGAGGGGCCAGAACTCATCTGGGCTCCCCCACCAAAAAAAAGAAGGCCCTCCTGCGGTTGGGGGCATGCCTGAGAGGGGCGTTCATTCTCCTGCTTTCCCATGACTGGCTGTGTGGTTCCTGAGAGCCTCGAGTTGTGAGTGCCCTTTGGTTTAACAAAAAATAGTCACCGTTTGGCCAGTACTGCCTTCAACATAATCGTCCCCCCAAGCTCTTTCCTTCTCAAAGTACTTGTCCATATCCTCTGACTCAGAGTAGGGATGTGGTGTTTAGGCAGGTTGCCTGGACAACACTCTATTCATGTGCTAGTAACATCGTCTGGGAACTCCAAGGAAATGGGCACCTTGACCCTTAACCTCCGGGGACGGTGAATCACTCCCAGACAGATACACAACGCATCTTCCATGGAGTCCTCTCAGGTCAGATGATGTCTGCCTCAAGTGTGTCAGCAGCGGGAGCTATGGACCTGTGTCTGCAATGCCTACTAACGATCGTCTTAGGTTCCACTAAACATTCAGACTCACAAGACTGCCAGGGGCCACACTTGGGCCCATCTATTAGGTTAGAGAGCAGAGCCCGGAGCTTACCAAACGGAGAGCTCCGGGTGGACTGTTTCTGTAGCGGTCCTTGGAGCAGTCTAAAGGCTCAGACGCCAGGAGATGAGACCCACATCAGGCAGGTTCAGGACCCACCCTGACCTGAAAGATGCTAACCCACAGGGTTTACAGCTTCCAGGGTCCCTGCGGGATGCACGCCCAGGTCCAAGAGTCACAGCTCTTAGGGAAGTCCAAAACATAGCTTCCCAATCAAGAGCCTTTCCAAGCCAGATGCAATGTGCCAGTCAAAGTTCATTCCCAGCATGAGCAATCCTGCCTGGAAACACGTCGACGGGTCTGTCATTGTCGAGCCACCAGGGGCACTGAGCCAGACAGCCTGCCAAAGGTCAGACTCCCATTCAGAAAAGGGAGGGAAAAAAGTGATGAGCTTTGCTAACCATTAATCCACAAAAATGAAAGAGAGCCTCAGAAGACGTGGCAGGCTTCTTACAGAGAACGATGGTGCCCCGTAACTCAAATGGGCACACTGGCAAAGAAGCCATATGGAAAACAAAAGCCAGCATCACCAGCTCCCTCCTCGGACCATAGGACAATTTCAGTAACGGGACCGGGATCCTCCAGGGGGGTACCCAACACGTGGACTGCTCCCCTGCTGACACAGAGGCAGGGCTCCGCCTCTCACAACTGCACGTGCGGAGCCAAAGAAAAGGAGATCCAGTCGGTATCGGTACACCAGTGTACCAGCCCTTCTTGTAAAGGCTGAACGTGGGCCTAGAGAAGGTGTTTTCTCCTAAAAAATCATGAGAATAAGTATAAGAAGTTCTCCACTTCTGACATCTGTGCCAATTGGGCCCAGATTGACTGCCACACATACAGAGCAATAACCAGGAATCCCTCACGTCTTCTGTGTGTGTGTGTGTGTGTGTGTGTGCGCGTGTGTGTGTGTGTGTGCGCACACGCACATATAAACAGTGAGAAGAAACCCATCAGTATCTCAATTTCCCCAGTCTACAAGAAACCAAGAACTAGGTATATTTAACTTCCTTGGAAATTATGTAGCACTGAGAGCTGTTATGTAGTAACCAAACTGGTAGCCTGGGAGAAACTCTGAGCTCTCTAGCATACCACGTGGGTTGTCATATGAAGTACTGTCAACAGAACAACCACTTTTAGCATAAGCGCCATAACCGACAAAAGCAGAAGTCCATCGGGGCCTCCCTGGTGGTCGCTGGTTAAGACGCCACCTTTCCGTGGCAGGGGGCATGAGTCTGCTCCCTGGTGGTCCGCTGGTTAAGATGCCACGTTTCCGCGGCAGGGGGCATGAGTTTGCTCCCTGGTGGTCCGCTGGTTAAGACGCCACCTTTCCGTGGCAGGGGGCATGAGTTTGCTCCCTGGTGGTCCGCTGGTTAAGACGCCACCTTTCCGTGGCAGGGGGCATGAGTTTGCTCCCTGGTAGGGCAACTAAGTCCCTGCATGCTGCATGGCCAAAAAAAAAAAAAAAAAAGTACAAGTCAATCATTATCAAAAGCCATAAATATTAGCTACATTGCCACGAGTACCTCCAAGTTCCATCGAGTCCCCAGTACCTAGAACCACAAGACCACTGCCATTTAAAACCATAGTTAATATGACCCAGAGCAACAACTGAACGGAACTGAAAAGCATAGAATCACTGTCACTCAGAAACATGTGTCCAATAGCATACCAAGTCACAATAATGCCGCGTAACAAGCCAACTCAAAATTAAGTGGCTTTCCAACCTTCAAAAAAAAGGAACAAACCTGGGGGTACCACATGTCCTGATTTTAAGTTACAGTCACAGTAATAAAATGCCATAGTGATAAAAATAATACTAATGCCATAGTAATAAAAATAGGATGGTGCTGCCATAAAAAAAAAACAGACACATAGACCAATGGGAGAGAACAGAAAGCCCAGAAATTAAATCCAGGCATATACAGCCTGACAAAGTAACCCCTGAGAGAGATAAACAAGATAGACGCCAACGTTAGCTTGTCTTGTTATTCTGCAAGTTTAAAATATGTAAGCGTGGTCTTTGAAATGGTAATTCTAACAGGTAATATGTCAACCTTCTTCTCGTGAAAGGATCAAATACATTTCTTTGGGGAATCTTCCCTGAGTACATTTCCAGAAAGCAAGTGTTTCTTTTCTCGGAAAATGAAAGTACTACTTAGAAAAAGTTTCTTGAGAAGATGGAGTGCATGAACAAGGTTGAATAATTACTGGTCATTACTGGCAGAATCAGAAGCTATTTATAAAACCCCAATACACGGTAAAAGTGAAATATATTATACCTAGGAAAATAATACGCTTGGCAGAAACCCCAGGTTAGTGAGTTCTAGGGTATGGTTTTAGCAGAGCCAGGAATTCTCTGGGAGCACTCACAGGAGCACAGATCTGTCTTAAAGGAGCCTGCTTGCTGCAGCTCTAAGGCCGGCTCCTTGAAGACGGAAGGCACCAGCACCTTCTCGAAGAATCCTCCTGCGTCTGAGAGACGGGATCACCAAGGGTCATTTCTGTCACCACCTCTGAACTGCGAGGCTGGTGACACTATCAGAGGGCAATCCCACTGACCAGCTGAAGATGCTGTCTTCAAACAAGCTCGTGTCTTCAGAGGTCACACAATACTGATAGCGATGGAAGATGCCCGTATGTTTTGCTCAGTGTTAATTGTTTGTCCAGCAACGCTCTTAGTTATTTACCCCGGGGGCCGGGGTAGGGGGCTTCAGATTTCATTTCATTGTGCAGCATTTGCCGCCTCTTCTTGAGGGCAGGAGGAGCAGTACCTGTATCGTTGGGGAACCAGCGAGTGGGCCTTGCAACCATGAGTAGAGGTCGCTGGGAGAGAGACTAATTTTTTTAAACTGTTTCTAGTATAGCAGGCAGGTAGCTGGGCATGAGCAGAGGATCGGGGGCGGGAGCCAGGTGGCAGGAAATGGCGAATCCTGTAAACAGCAAGGTCCACAGGAAGACCAAGGAAGGCGGGTGCCTCCAGACTGGCAGGAAACCACGCCTCTGGGTGGCAAGGGTCTGACTGCAGACAAAGACAGGTGGGGAAAGGCGGCAATCTCTGGCATCTGGAGGTAACCTTTAGCTCACGTGCTCTCGTCACCACAAGATCAGCCTCACAGATAACAAGTACTCATCAAGGGCCAAAGCCATGACACTTCCCGTCTAAGCTAGATAGGGACAAAATCCCTCCTCCCCTCAGGAACATGGAGCTGGGATGAAATCCCAAACGCCTCCTTCCCCAGGGAATATTCTGCCCCTTCATTTGATTGCCACTTAGAGTGAAGGAAAGTGAAGCTGCTCAGTCGTGTCCAACTCTGCGATCCCAGGCTCCTCCATCCACGGGATTCTCCAGGGAAGAATACTGGTGTGGGTTGCATTTCCTTCTCCAGGGGATCTTCCTGACTCAGAGATCGAACCTGGGTCTCCCACATTGCAGGCGGATTCTTTACCATCTGAGCCCCCATCTATGCCAGTTAAAGCAAGTTTAACAAAGAAACCCCGGGCAACAGCTCTTCACCTGCTTGTCTGCTCTCCCTCTGAGAGTCTGGGTCTGAGTTGCTCAGTCGTTTCCGACTCTTTGAGACCCCATGGACTCTAGCCCATCAGGCTCCTCTGGGATTCTCCAGGCAAGAATACCAGAGGGGGTTGCCATTCTATGCTCCAGGAGATCTTCCCAACCCAGAGATCAAACCCAAGTCTCCCGCCTTGCAGGCAGATTCTTTACCATCTGAGCCACCAGAGCGTATCCTTGCTTGAATAAACTCTCTTCACTTAGGGCTTGCCAGGTAATGCAGTGGAGTGGGTTAGATCTCTGGGTTGGGAAGATCCCCTGGAGAAGGAAATGGCAAATCACTCCAGTATTCTTGCCTGGAGAATCCCATGGACAGAGAAGCCTAGTAGGCTACAGTCCATGGGCTTGCAAAAGAGTCAGACATGATTTAGCCTCTGCTGCTGCTGCTGCTAAGTCACTTTAGTCGTGTTTGACTCTGCGTGACCCCATAGACGGCAGCCCACCAGGCTCCCCTGTCCCTGGGATTCTCCAGGAAGAACACTGGAATGGGTTGCCATTTCCTTCTCCAGTGCATGAAAGTGAAAAGTGAAAGTGAAGTTGCTCAGTCCTGTGCAACTCTTAGCGACCCCATGGACTGTGTAGCCCACTAGGCTCCTCCATCCATGGGATTTTCCAGGCAAGAGTACTGGAGTGGGGTGCCATTGCCTCTGAACAAGCCCGTATTACTTTCTTCACCTCTCTGCTTCAGCTCTGAATTTTTTCTTGACCAAGAAAGCGCCTCAAACTCACCAGCAACATTTCACAGCTACTCTTTCAGGGTTGCCTTGGCCCAATATGTTCCAGAAGTTCCAAGAATCAAACCTCATTCATTCAACCGATGTTTACTGCACACATCCTGTGTGCCAAGAATTGTTCGAGGCCCTGTAGATCCTAAAGTGATAAAATAGACCATTGTTATTTAGTCGCTCAGTCATGTCTGACTCTTTGCAACCCAATGGACTGCAGCCAGCCAGGCTCCTCTGTCCATGGGATCTCGCAGCAAGAACACTGAAGAGGGTGCCATTTCCTCCTCCAGGGGATCTTCCGCACCAGAGATTGAAACAAAATAGACCATGTTCCTGCCCTAATAAAAATTTAAAAATGGAAACCAAGTGATAATGGCGAACACATGAATGACCAGGGGAATGACAGCTTGTAACAGATGCTAAGAAGAAATGAACAGAAACTTCACGGGAGGAGGGTGGCAGGCCGAAGGCTTCTTAAGTAAGTGTCAGGAAACGAGGCTCTCAAAGTGACCGTGAAGCCCAGTTCCAAGGAAGAGAAGGACGCAGGCATGCCAAGATCAGGAATAACAGAGGAAACCACAAGTCCCTAAAGTGGAAAAGGAGCCATTCTAGAATGTATTGGAAGGTGAATGTGCCGGGGAGAGGCATGAGACGACTCCAAAAAGGGATGTGGGAACTGGATAAAGCAGGGACTGGAAGGCCAAGGTTGAGACCACGTAGTTAATTCCCAAAGTGCAGAGCTGCCATTAGAAGGCTTTAAGCCAGGCCAGACTTGGTCTCGTTTGCATTTTTTAAAGATCTAGCTGGCTGCCTGGTGAAGAATAGATGGTGCCTATGTTATCACGGTTATTTATGTGTTCGGACACATACCAGCATATCAGCATAAACACCCCCAGAGTGATATTAACTTGGGCAAAAGGCCCACACATCACCTCACCTCCATTTAAGAATCAATGTGGTCTTAACACATTGCCCCAGGCAGCAAGATTCACTTCCTGGTTTGTGTTCCTTTTCTGTCTGATGCTTGGGCTCCTCCTTGTGGCCGTCTGAATACGACACCCTTGGCAATGCCAGCTTCACACCGGGACTAGCGACCAGCAACCTTTTATTTATTTATTTATTTTAGCCACTTTTGTTAATGAAAAGTGCAAAGCCAGAAATGTAGGTTTGAAATGTTATTAGTGATTTGAAAAAATAAATTTCTAATCTGCTATGACCAATTAGTCCCTATATATATATATATATACCATATATTTATTTATTTATTTATTTATATATATGCACGACATGGTATTATGGTATCATATGCTGATTCTCTCTCACCGACTGAACCCTGGTCTTTGCCAAAACCTTCTTGACAACGTCTGGTAACAAATAAGATCAAATTTGGTAAGAAACAAGGTGTTTGCTTCCCTTCAGAGGTAACTTCATCAGATACAGACTGTCCTTAACAAATCTGAAGCAACAGAGCAAACGGAATAAATCGTAACATTTCATTCTCAGAGTTAAAAGTGAGGTGGCACGCGTTTATCTACTGTGGAAGATGTGGATAAAAATAATCACTTTCTCCCTTCATCACCACGTTACAGCTGACAACTGACAACTTGAATTGGAAAGAATCCCAACCATTTGGGCATTAGGGACTTTCCAAAGGTTGTAGCTCTTCCTTGCTAAGAACTAAAGCTTGGAAAATTGCTCTCAGAAGGCACATCTATTCCTCCCCAAAAAATCTAATTTTCAACCCACTTGTAGAAAGCGTTCGTGCCGTGAGCTCCCCCACGCAGGCAGGAGCAGAGGAACAGGGGCCCCCCTCAGCCCTGGAAAGCTGGGGCGCCTCATCTGAGGATGGAGACACCTCTCTGCCGCTTTCATTTTCTAAGCTCTTTTCTTAGCTTTACGCATTATTCCCCATCTATTTCCAGCGTGTTTAGAATTTCCGAGTTGAGACACAGGCTGGCATACAATGAAGAATGCCATGAGCTCCTTGGGGCCACTCAGCCAGCAGGCAGTCAGGGCAGGCAGGGGCCCAGTGCTTACACAGGTAGGAATATTGTGATGGATCTTATCTGAAGCCTAAAAATGTCCTCAGAGCACAAATGGCATCAGTGACTATTCACGGCACAAAACCACATCACACTTACACTAATACCACACTTCTTTGACACAGCCCTTTGGACCACCCTAGGTGTGATCAGTTCAGTTCAGTTCAGTCACTCAGTCGTGTCTGACTCTTTGCGACCCCACGAATCGCAGCACACCAGGCCTCCCTGTCCATCACCAACTACCCGTAGAAAATTTTCCTTAATCACAAAGGCCTGCTTTGAAATAGCAGTAAGACAAAAAAAGCCCACTACAGAATTCTGTTCCTGGTCACAACTCAGAAGGGTGGGAGTAACAGAAGGAAATTTACAAGTGCCAGCAGTTTCTTGCAAACAAGTATTTATAATATTGGGAATGCTGATTACTACTTCATGATATAATATTGCTTTATGATGTATGAAATGTGGAACATTTCAGTCATTTTGCTGTTTCCGTCAAAAGAGTAAGGGCTCACTAAAAACTGGGAATCAATTTTGCATAGCCTTAGTTTACAGAGCAAATTCATAAAATGCAGAAAGCATTTGCAACAAAAATAAAACCAGAGAACACCGAAAAACTTGAGTTAATATGAAGGTATGGTCACTGAAATGCATGATCACTTAAATGAATTGAAATATGAAATTAAGACACAAATCACTGCAGATGACTAGATATATTTTAAATCCTCTGAATAAGGGTGTACAAAAAATATATTAAAATTCAAAAGGAAAATGACTATAGTCTCACATGTGGACTGCTGTAAACATGACCCCAACGTAGTTTAAGAGATCAGTCAGGACCCTTTGGGTTTAAATATTAGGACCTCAACTCAAACTGTTACCAAACCCCGCTTGGGTCCGCTTGCCTGAACACAGTAAAACCAGCCCTTTGACAGCAGGTTGCGGTGGGGCAGAGTGCAGTGTTGATTGCAAGGGAGAGTCCAGGCAGCTGAGGATGAAAAGGCCCGCTTGGTGCTTATAAGCACAAGCTGGAGAGGCCAGGACAAAACGTGGCAGGAACATGGACTGTTCTTGAGAAAGACCCAATAAAACAGGGCAACCAAAGAGGAAGCCCCCGGGGACTTCAGAAGACAGGAGCTAAAGCACCACTTTTCACAGTGCTACCCAGTTCTGAACGGCGGCAGACTGCAAACTAGATGAGCTATTTTGTTCTGTGGAAATAAGGAAACAAACTGTGCTTTTCAAGCCAACTCTTTAAGCCAAACTTGGGTCTTCTGTGAAGAACTTCAAACATGACGCTCTTCGAAATGTCAGTCATGAAAGCTCATTCGGAAATGTGAGCTTCCTGTGAAGAAGTTAGGAAAGGATTTCACGTTTGAAGCTGGCTTTTCCACCACACATATGCCCCTCCCACCTTTAAAAATAAAACAAGCCACATGAAACGTATTTCCAAGAACTTGATCATTCTGAAGAATCCGAGGGAATCTGAGCCAAAAAGGAGGAAAGGAAGCACACTCTTTGCAAAGGATACATAGCTGCCCCGTAACTCGTGGAGAACGCAAGTCCTCCCAGCAGTGGTCTACGGCGCTGTCATTTCATCTAATTAAATGGCTATACAAGCCTCAGGATGCGTGTCTCCTGCCCGCAGGCCCTCTGCCCATGACCTTCTCTTCTCCACGGCGTTCGGCGGGTACGGTACTTGAGAAAGACGCTGCATCTTAACCTAGAGGAAACTACGGCTCTGATCGGGATTAGGTGGCGAGGGCTTCCCTTGATTAGTCTGTCCCATCAAAACCTTGTGACTCCTGTGTTTCAGAAATTTATGTTGTGTTTTTTGTTTTTAATCAGAAGGTGGTCTGTTTTTTTGTTGCCATGCAGCTAAATTTTGCTTGCAGTGTGTGTCACTATTTACGCTTTTCTCTTTTAATTCGAGAATTCCTCATTTCCCAGGCTTGTTTTCACTGCTGGAATCTCAACTATCAAGGAATGTTGAGTAGCTTCAGTTCTCTGGGCACTGGAGCTGCGACCCCACAATTAGGCTAATTATTGGATCTTGAAGGATACATTGGTGAAGTCTTTTTACTTTCCTTTTTCACTCATTTTTTTTAATTTTTAAAATATTATCCCATTTAAATTTTTTCAAAATTACTTTATATTTAAGTATAGTTGATTAACAGTGTTATGTTGATTTCAGGTGTACAGCAAAGTGATTCAGTTAAAATATCTATTTTTCAGAATTCTTCTCCTGATAGGCTATTGTAGGATATTGGACAGTTTCGTGTGCTATACAGTAGGTCCTTGCTGGTTATCTGTTTTCTGTGTGTCAGTGTATATAGGTTAATCCAAGCAGTGGGGAGTTGCATGCTGGTCTACTGCACCTAGCCACGGAATCCAGGATGCCATGTCTCCCGCCAGCTAACCCTGTGTAGCTCAGCTGGTAAAAAACCCACCTACATAATGCAGGAGACCCTGGTTCAATTCCTGGACCAGGAAGATCCCCTGGAAAACAGACGGGCTACCCACTCCAGTATTCTTGGGCTTCCCTGGTGGCTCAAATGGCAAAGAATCCATCTGCAACGCTAGAGATCTGGGATCTATCCCTGGGTTGGGAAGATCCCCTGGAAGAGAACATGACAACCCACTCCAGTATTCTTGCCTGGAGAATTCCCATGGACAGAGGAGTCTGGTGGGCTGCAGTCCATGGGGTCACACACAGCCACACATAATGGACAGACTAAGCATGCACATATTAAATATAAAAGGGGATTCATTTTACATACGTAACAGAATGTTCTCATGCACCATCCTAGTCAATACCTCCTTTCAAAGGTAAACCCCATCCTTTGAACCACGATACATCAGTTTTGTCTGTTTATGGACTTCAAATAAGTGGAATCATGTAGTTGACTTTGTAGTCAGCTGCTTCCTTCTTTCATCATTATGACCGCAAGATACCGCCTCAAGTAGCAACACTGTTCTCTTGCTTATATTCCATTGAATAAATATATAACCGTTCATTGGAGATATTCTACCACTACAGACCCATTCTACTGTTGGTGGTGCCCTCAGTCTTATTTTCTCTGTGTGTTATCCTCCCCAGATGTCAACTCTATCCCCAAAGCAAAGAGTTAGGTCCTTCTAGAAGCTATAAGCCATTCCAGGTTCCATGAGGTGTACACGAAGAAGGTAAATTCAAGCCTTTGGAGTTCTATCCTGGAGGAGATTTGAGGTCCTTTAGAGTCTTCTAAGTGAAACAGATAAAAAGTTAATAACAATAAACATGTCCTTGCTCATGTTGACCCCTGTCCATTTAGCTGATGGATTTTTAGCACCTCTTATACGCCAGATATTTTTCAGTTCCTAAGAATGACACGTAAAATAGGATAGAGAAGAATACTGTTCTTCTGAAGCTAGCCTTCAAAGAGAAAGTTAGATGGTGATAAAAAAATCTTTGGAGAAAATGAAAATAGGACAGCACAATAAAATGGCCAGGAAAGCCCTCTCCAGGGAGACCGAATAATAACAAGAAGTAGCTGCTAGAGGACTGGGGGAGCCATCAGGAGGAAGCCTGTTCTAGACTGGCAGGGCAACTGTTATAGTAGATCAGTGCTCCTGGGAATGAACTTGGCCTTCTTAAAGAACAGAAGGATGGCTCCTGAGGCTGGTGTGCAGTGGGCAACATAAAGAAGATCAAGTCAGAGACTTAAGCAGGGGTTGGACTGTGCGTGACTTCGAGGTCCAGAGTACAGATTTTCTTCCCAGTGTGACGGAAGCCACTAGAGGGCTTTAAGCAGAAGAGGACTGCTCTGGAAACTGAGTGGGAAACGGCTTAAAAGGGATCGGAGAAGAAGCAGAATACCAACAAAGAGGCCACTTCCCTCAGCGACAGACGATGCTATCTGGAGACAAGACGGCAGCAGGGGAGGCAAAGAAGTGGGCTGAATTCAGTGTGCTTTGGAGACGGTCGATAGACTGTGCTGCGGGAAGACGCTGAACAAGCCTCTGTCCCGTCCTGCGTCTCCCCCAGACCCGCTCTGTGCGCTAGGACACGGACACTCCCGCCTCACAGGAATCGCTTCCCGGGCCCGCGGCAGGCAGGAAGTCCTCTCACGTTCACATTCTCCCCTGGTCCTTACAACAGGCTTAGAAGAGAAGAAAGCAGACTCGATAAGTTCGGTTTTACAAACAAAAAAAAATCTGAGGCTACCCGGCGAACACGCTCCTAAGGCCCTTTGGGCATCTGGCCCCGCCATGTCATCTTCCCGAGTGACCGTAATAAATCTTTGCTTTGAGTGCTTTTGCTTTGCCAGACAATGGGGTAATTCATGGCATCTATATATGGATGTGAGAGTTGGACTGTGAGGAAGGCTGAGGGCCGAAGAATTGATGCTTTTGAGCTGTGGTGTTGGAGAAGACTCTTGAGAGTCCCTTGGACTGCAAGGAGATCCAACCAGTCCATTCTGAAGGAGATCAATCGTGGGATTTCTTTGGAAGAAATGATGCTAAAGCTGAAGCTCCAGTACTTTGGCCACCTCATGTGAAGGGTTGACTCACTGGAAAAGACCCTGATGCTGAGAGGGATTGGGGGCAGGAGGAGAAGGGGATGACCGAGGATGAGATGGTTGGATGGCATCATGGACTCAATGGACGTGAGTCTGAGTGAACTCCGGGAGTTGGTGATGGACAGGGAGGCCTGGCGTGCTGCGATTCATGGGGTCGCAAAGAGTCGGACACGACTGAGCGACTGAACTGAGCTGATCACCTCTTTTCAGGCTTCCCCAGTGGCTCAGCAGTAAGAATCTACCTGCAAAGTAGGAGCCACAGAAGACATGGGTTCAATCCCTGAGTCAGGAAAATTCCCTGAGGGGGGCACGGCAACCCACTCCAGTATTCTTGCCTGAAGAGCCCCAAGGACAGAGGAGCCTGGCAGGCTGTGGTCCACAGGGTCGGAAAGAGTCGGACACGACTAAAGTAACAGCATGCACGCACGCACCATGCCTTTTCATCCTATGATGTAAGTAGCCTTATTGCCAGCCTTCTTTTGCAGACCTGAAACCAGAGAGTTGAACTTTGCAAGCTGTCACAGCGGCTCACCGTGAGTCCATTTCCCCAGTCATCACGCTAGCAGAATAAACAGAATCTGGTGAAAATCTCATCTGCCACCTCCAATGCTAAGTATCTTCAGTTCAGTTCAGTCGCTCAGTCGTGTCCAACTCTTTGCAACTCCATGGACTGCAACATGCAGGCCTCCCTGTCCATCACCAACTCCCAGAACTTACTCAAACTCATGTCCATTGAGTTGGTGATGCCATCCAACCATCTCATCCTCTGTCGTCCCCTTCTCCTCCTGCCCTCAATCTTTCACATCATCAGGGTCTTTTCCAGTGAGTCAGTTCTTCGCATCAGGTGGCCAAAGTGTTGGAGTTTCAGCTTCAGCATCTTAAATAATTTCAAATGCCAGTTTCCTCAGAGACCTTAAACAGCATCATGTGCTGTGCTGTGCTAAGTCACGCAGTCACGTCCAACTCTTTGTGGCCTCATGGACTGTACCCACCAGGCTCCTCTGTCCATGGGGATTCTCCAGGCAAGAATCCTGGAGTGGGTTGCCACGCCCTCCTGACAAGTATTCACACATTCCAGACATTTTCTCCTCGCCCATGACTTTCATCAAGGAATCTGTGTCTCGGCTTCTCTTGTAAGCGTCTGAAAAGCTCACGATGTGAGTTCGTGCTGTGTCCTTTCACCATTAGATCCTTAGCAACATCCACGAGCATCAGTGTAATTAAAGACGTGTCAGAACATCCGGGCTGTTGCAGGACTGATTTTATCATTCGCTGTGAAAAATATAAAGGATCCATTACAGAGCCAGCTCTTCATGATTATAACATTTCCAGAAGACAAGTACGTGAACAATAGACAGGGTAATTCCAGATTAAAGCATTTATTTCTGAGATCTTCTCCAAGATGTCTCCTATTATTTAACGAAATAGTACATTACTTAAAAAAATAAAAAGTTTAAAATGCTTTCCAATTAAAATTTTCTTTTGTTTCATAAACCAAGCTTGTGCTTTTTAAATGCATTCTGTTTAATTTTATGCAGTTTAGAGTCACCGGGACCATGTAACCTGATGATCTCAGGTTATAGACAGAGAAGGTTACTGCCACCATGCTCCAGGGTCTCCAATGAGTTGCCAAAAAAGCCAGGCCTGTGTCTCACCCTGGCCTCTGACTCCAGCACAGCAGCAATATTTTACTAACCTTCTTTGCTGTTACTAGTACCTTGATTTAAAAAAAAGAAAAGGTTTAGAAACTCAGTCTAGCAATTCCATTCCTGGGTATACATCCAGAAAAAAATCATGATTCAAAAAGATACATGCACCCCAATGTTCATAGTAGCAGCATTCCCTGTAGCCAAGATTTGGAAATGACCTAAATGTCCGTCCGCAGAGGAATGGATAAAGATGTGGTAAGAGCACACAATGGAACACTGCTCAGTCATGAAAAAGAGTGAAATAACGCCACACGTGTGGACCTAGAGATGATCACACTAAGTGAGGCAAGTTAGCAGAGAGAGACAAATGTCATATAAGATCACTTATATGTGGAATCTAAAAAAAATATGATACAAGTTCACTTATTTGCAAAAAAAAAAACAGATTCACAGATTTAGAAAACAAATTTATGGTTACCAAAGGGGAAAGGTGGATGGAAGGGATAAACTAGGAATTTTGGATTAACACATACACACTAGAATGTATACAATGGGGCTTCCCTGATGGCTCAGTGGGTAAAGAATCTGCCTGCAATGCAGGAAATAAAGGAGACGCAAGTTCGATCCACAGGTCTGGAAGCTCCCCTGGAGGAGGGCATGGCAGCCCACTCCAGTGTTCTTGCCTGGAGAATCCCAGGATAGAGGAGCCTGGCGGGCTACAGTCCAAAGGCCCACAAAGAGTCGGACACAAGTGAGCAGCTAAGCACATATATAAAATAGATAAGCAACAAGACTTACTGTATAGCACAGGGAGCTCTACTCAATATTCCGTAATAACCTAAATGGAAAAATAATCTGAAAAAGAATATATATGTATATGCATAACTGAGTCACTTTGCTGTCCACCTGAAACTAACATCATAAATCAACTGTGCTCCAATATAAAACACAAACCAAATTTAAAAAGAAAATAATTAGTCTACAGTTACCCATATAGCCCTGTATATAAACATGCAGTGATCTATGTCAACAGGGTCTCACATACTGTAGAGTTGGGGGAGCTCTTTCAGATCCAGTTCAGATGGGGCTTGTCGACGCCTCAGACACAATGACACACTCTGTCATACTGTTCCCCAGAAGCTAAGCTCATTTCTCAACTATAGCAGTTCTTGCTTTGTATTCTAATTCATTTGGTTAACTTCGTGCCTCCTCTGCAGGACTGTGAGCCCATCTCAGCAAAGATGTGAACCCCAGCACCTTGGATAAAATATGCATTCAGCAACACTTCCCATGACTGAATGTACTCTGGAGCCAGCTATTGGACAAACCCTTGGCCAAACCCCTGAGCTCAAGCAGAGACCAATTACGGATGTCATACAAAACACCTTGGTATCGGGGGTGGGGCGGAGAATGGGTTGGGTGTTTGGGATTAGCAGAGGCAAACTATTATACATAGAATAGATAAACCCCAAGGTCCTACTGTATAGCACGGGGAACTATTTTCAATATCCTGTGGCAAACTATAGAAGAAATGGAATAGCCCTCATAGTCAACAAAAGAGTCTGAAATGAAGTACTTGGGTGCCATCTCAAAAATGACAGAATGACCTCAGTTCGTTCCCAAGGCAAACCATTCAGTATCACAGTAGTCCAAGTCTGTGATTTTTTTGCTATACAGCAGAAATTAGCATGACATTGTAAATCAACTATACTTCAATTAATAAAAGAAAGAAAGGCTTCTCTGTGAGCTCTATTTCTCCCAACTTTTTAAAATAACTTCCAAAACACAGTAATGGAAATAACAGGTCACAAGTTACCTTACACGATTATCAGATTATACCAGGTGTTCCTAAAATTTCTAACTTTCAAGGGATCCTTAAGTGACTTAGAAATTGTCTTCACAGCATTCCTAACCCCAAAGAAATAATCAGCTGCTTTATGTACTAAATAGTTAGGTCCATACAACTTGGTAAGTTGGGTTTTGTGTGTGTGTGTGTCCGAACAATTTAGTAGCCATTTGAAAAAATAATGTGCATAAACTGAAAGAAAACCTGCTTTTTTTTCATCCTTAAATAACTACAAGCACTTATTAATCGGGACGTGTGCATCCTAGTTCCTTGCACAACTTTGGAATCAGTGTGGACTGCCGCCCACAACCCCCACCCGCCTGGTGTTTCACGTGGTGACTGCTGGTTAACACAGCAGCTGTCAAAATCCAGCAACTAAATATATGACACCCTGGAAGGAGATGTAGTCCAATCATACTGAAGAAACTGTAAAGTGTCTTGGGCTGATAGTTTTTGTGGTTTTCAACAAATATTGAATATCACTATACTGAGGCGACTTCACACACACACACACACACACACACACACTTGCCTCAAAAACTGAACATTTTTTTGAGCCACCCTAAGGTAACTTCGCTCCATTTGGAAACTACAGGCTCATACCCTTTACAAAGGACTAATTGTCACCAAAGGCAAAGTAAGAATTCTAAAAGAGAAAATTCTGCAAGTAAGACCTAGAAACAGCACAACAAAATTTCCCTCAGATATTGCAGAGAAATCAGTTCTTCTCTGGCTTGTTAGGACAGAAGCAAATCCTTGTTAAACTAATATTAAGATTCTTAGACTGCTATGATCTTTTGAAAGAAAATTATCTTCCTAATATTTCCCCAGTAACAATACATCAGTTTCCCTGCAATAAAAGAGACTTAGTGTGTAATTATTGTTGTTCTTCGATTCCTTTCCTTCACCTTCTATTTCCTTGACATTCCATTTTAAATGAAATGTAAGGAACAATTTTGAACGTTCAACCTTCACCAAAAAAAGGAACCTTGATTGATTCAAAGTTTTACTTTATGTACCTACAATTTCCCAGTAGTCCTATTTCTGAATCAGAATTTGAATAATCTTTACAACTTGTATTTCTCCCAAACTCAGATTTAATGACTCGGTAGGTTCAGAAAGAGGAGTAACAGCTGCAGCTGATCCCGCTGTGCTGTTCGGTAATGACAATGTTCTACCACATTAGCAACTGTGTCATTAATAAAAAGAAGCCCATAGGATTAACCAAAGACAGCTGACTTTAGTCAAATGTAGGTCAGGCTTTGTTTGCTCAGAAGCTGGTAATAAATTCCCAGGTAAGTGCTCTCGTGTGTCACACATACATGTCAGGAGCATAATTTCAGACCCACTTAATGATTCACATTTTTAAGTTTCTCTAAGCCATTTTTGAATTATTGTTAAGCATTTAAGTCCACTGCCAAGCCTACAGGCTCCTTAAAATTATTAACTTATGTGACATTATAGCATGTTTTTCCTTTAGACACCACTTAAGAACACCTTGGAGGATTTCGCGTTCACCTTCCAGAAATCGAAGTTCTTACTAGAAGAGGCTCAAGGGTCACCCCTAATTTATAGCATAATTATGGGGGAAGGGGTGTTGATGGCTAAGCCAGCCATCTGTAATTGTCAAGTCCTCCTTGTCTCAGAAAATACTATTGTAAGCCTAATGTGAATATTGCATTCTTAATCAAGTCTTGTGGTAGGCTTTATAGGAATAAGATGTCTAGAACCCACGAAGCTAAAAATATATTTTAAAAATTTAAACTCTGTGGAAAACAGTGTAGCCGTCTCTTAAAAGATTACCATATGACCCAGCCATGGCTTCCAAGCTATTTGTCTAAGAAATAGAACCATATGGCCACAAAAAGGTCCACACAAAAAGCAGCTCTAGTCAAAACAGCCCCAAACTGGAAACACCCAGACCAACAGGAGGCTGGCCAAACAATAGTGTATTCATACACCAGAAAACACCTCAGCCGTAAAAAGGAAGGAAGTCTAGACCTGTGCAACCACTGCAGACAAATGTCTAGAACACCGTTAGGTCAGAAAACATCATACACAAAACAGGACATGTTGCATGATTCCATCTAAGGGATATTCTAGGACATTCGAAACCAGTCTATGGTGATAAATCAGAAGAGTGGAGGAGGGGGTCACGGAGTGACGTAGGGTTGTCTGAAAAAAGCACATATTCTGGATGATGAACAATTTTCTATCTCATTTGGGTGAGGTTCTGTGCATGTATACATTTGTAGAATTTTTTTAAATATATATTTAAGATCTGTCCATTAAGACCTTATAATGAGGGGTAGAGCAGGCACCTGGATGTTAGGAAGCAACTGAGGCAGTCACACTCAGCCTCTGATCGGCGTCACAGCGGGCCCCCCTCAGACTTAGAGACGCCACTGGTCAGTGTCACAATGGGCCCCTCTTCTAAGTTAGCAATCATTCGCAGTCGCATTCGTCCGACCTTCGCAACAGGACTTGGCGACTTCACTTTCACTTTTCACTTTCCTGCACTGGAGAAGGCAATGGCAATCCACTCCAGTGTTCTTGCCTGGAGAATCCCAGGGACGGGGGAGCCTGGTGGGCTGCCGTCCATGGGGTCGCACAGAGTCGGACACGACTGAAGCGACGCAGCAGCAGCAGTCCCATTCAGCCTTTGGTTGGTGTTGCAGAGTGCCCTCCCTCTGTATGAAGTGAAGTCGCTCAGTCGTGTCCGACTCTTTGCGACCCCATGGACTGTAACCTATCAGGCTTCTCTGTCCGTGAGATTTTCCAGGCAATAGCACTGGAATGGATTGCCATTTCCTTCTCCAGCGGATCTTCCCGACCCAGGGATCGAACCCAGGTCTGCCAAGTTGCAGACAGACGCTTTACCGTCTGAGCCACCAGGGAAGTCCCTCTGTATAAAAGGAGCCAAAATCAGACTGAGGGATTATGTTTTTTTTGGTTTGGGGTTTTGGTTTTTTTTTTTTTAATAAATTAGTCTGCCATCTCTCTGTCTCCTAGCTTTCTGATTAAAGTCGTTGCTCCTTGCCCTTAACATCTCATCTCCCAATTTATTGGCATGTTGGGTGCAAACAGAGCAAGCGTGGGCTCCAGGTCACTCTTCCCCTGTCCCGTCATGCACAGATCTCTGCCCTGAGGCAGCTCAGTGGTGCCCCATCCCTGCCCCTGAACCTCTGGTTTTAGTGCCTGTGTATCTGAATTTTATATCAGTCTGTCCCACCCCACCATGACCAAATTCACCCCAGCTTTCAGAACTCACTTCAGCCATCACCTCCCTGTCAAGAAAGTTTCCCTCTGTCCTCACCCAGAGGAATCTTCCTGTTATAAACACTCACCATGCTGAACGCCCAGTTTCTTATCATAATCACCACTATCTATCTTATATTGTGTAATGACTCCAGCTCCAGCCAGAATCACTAGCTTGAAACCACTTATCTGCTCAGCTGTCAGAATTTAGCCAAGTTACATCATCTCTTTATGCTTCTGTTTCTTCATCTGCTAAAAAATAAAGTAGCATCTCTCTTATAAGATGGTTATAAGCAGAAAATGAAATAATGTACATAAAATGCTTAGTCTGACACATTAAGTTTTCAGGAAAATTTATGCCAAAATCTGTTAGCCAAGAGAGAATACATTCTCTAAGTTATGGAACTATACTCCAAGAATTGAAATAAGTTGTAAATGGAAACTTTTTGAGGAACTATCAAGATATTCCAGAAGGTTGGAAGTGGATTACTTTTTCTGCAGTTTCCAAAATAGGCCATAAGTTAGGTTTTTAAAACTGCAGAATGGTAGTGTTAATTCTAGGTAGGAAGAATCTGTGAAAAAACAAAATAAAAAAAATTTTTAAAGGAGAAGTCTTCTAGGTACAAAAGAGAAATAAAAACACACATCCACACCAAGATTCATACATGAATATTCATAACAGCTATACTCATCAGAGCTCAAACTAGAAAAATGTCTACCAACAGGTGTCTGCAACAGGACACCACTCGGTGATAAGAAGGAACACAGTCCTGGGAGAACAGCGATATGGACGAGCCTCAGAACCATTGTGTTGAGTGAAAACACCAAACACAAGAAAGTACACACTGTATAACTACATCTGTAACACACTCTAGGAAAAGCAAGTAACCTATGATGACAGAAAGGAGATCAGAGTCTGCCTGAGGACCAAGGTTGGAAGAGAAAAGCGATGGAGAAAGGGCAAGAGGAAGCCTTGGAAGGTGGCGGAAATGTCTTGAGGCTCCGTCATGGGGGTGATTTCAATGGTACATCAAAATGCATCAAATTACACATTTGTGTACGATTACACATCTCTTAAATTATATATCTCATAAGTCTGTCAAAATGCATCAAAGAATACATTTAATATTTTTAATTTATTGAAGTGTCATTGTTTTGCAAAACTGTTAACGTCTTCTACATAGCAGAGTGATTCAGCCATATATATAATTTTTCATATTCTCTTCCATTACAGCTTATTGCAGGATACTGAGTATAGTTCCCTGAGCTCTACAGGAGGATCTTGTTATTTATCCGTCCCATATGTAGTAGTTTGCATCTGTTAATTCTAAACTCACATTCCATCCCTCCCTCACAGCCCTCCTCCTCGGCAAGCACAAGTCTCTGAGTCTGTTTTGTTTTGTACATGTGTTGATTTCCATCACATTTTAGATTCCACATATAAGCGATAACATATGCCAAATTATACATTTTAAGCGAGTGTAGTTTGTTGTTCATGAATTATAACCTCAATCATACTAATTCTCAAAAAAGAAATCATGAAAACACAAAATGATATTTTTAAGTCAGTTAAGAGCCTAGAAAAGCAGTAGGTCTGTTTGGGACACAACATATTTTCGTTGAGAAAATGTTGTATTTGTGGGATAGTTTTTTTCTTCAACAGAGCTCCTGGGCCGCGAGATCTGGGATGTGCCGTAGACGCATTTGCGTGGACTTCAGCAGGTTGTGGGAACTGTTTTCACAGTACGCTGCTGGATCAGAGGAAGTTTCGCGGCCGGGGCAAGAACTCTTTGCGAGCCGGGTGGCGGTTTCTGTGTGGCCCTGAAGACCTCCAGCGGCAGATCGCAGGTCTGCATCTGGGCGGCTTAACACTGTCGTCAGTTATCTGCCTGAACACCTCAGGGCACAAGCATCACTGTGCTGACTGAGCTCGGCTCTGTTAGGCAGGAGATGAGGATCTAAAGTATCTTACAGGCTGGACAGTAGTTTAGATCTAACAAGTCTAAACCTGACAAGGACAGCTTTCAGTGTTAAGGAGATAAACTGAGTCCAAATGTCAGCTTTCTGAGTATAAGACACAAGCGCCATGCCATACCAACAGGACGGTAGAAAAGGAAGCCTTAGGGTCGTACTCAATAATAAGTTCAGGGTCAGTTACCAATGAACTGTAGCTTTGCAGGAAGTTACATGACCTTGAGTTATATCAAGAAAGATGTAAGCTTTTACGGAAAGAAGGTGAAACTCATGTTCTATATTCTGTAATAGGCTTATATTAAAATATTGTGTTAAAAAATAAAATATTATGTTATGTTCTTGGTAGGATACCTGCGGTGGGGGGAGGATTAAAACTAGATCAGAGGAAGGGGGATAAAAGTATTTTTTTTAATCCATGTTTCCTTAAGGACAGGGACAATGTCTTAGTCATCTCAGCATCTCTAGGACCCATCTCAATTTCTGGCATGACCATAACTATTGTTGTTCCAGTTAATGCTGTAGGCATCTTGATAACACTTGGGCTGGTGCCACGTAAGGTAGCGGGAAAGCAACAAGGACTCTCGAGCTGAGAAAAGACTGAAGGAACGGGATGTGAGGTGATGTGGGAGAGCAAGGTAAGATGAGCCTCTGGGTGCAGGCAAGCTTGCAAGCGGCTGCAAGATGTTTGTCCAGTCCCTAAATCAAGAAGCGGAGCGTACAGCGGGTCTTTTTTATCACACACAGGAATTTCTCTGTGGCATATACTTAGGAAAAAATTTAGGGTTTTAGAACATTTCAAAATGATCTTTAAATGGACATTGCAAATGCTGTCTGTAAAGTAATATTCTTTCTAATTGAGCTGTTACTAATATATGGCACATTAGCTTCAGGCGCACAGCATAATGACTATTTTAGAAACTGACCTCTCTCTACCGCAGTGACATCTGGTCCTGTTTTCTCCACGTGCTGGCCAACAAACAGAATTACATCATCAAAACATATAACATCTGACAGCCCCGAAATGTTATCTTCTTCTAATTCAAATTACTTAATAGGAAGTTCAGTGTCTTTCACATACTTCATTCGCTACTGGGTTTCCTCCTCTCCAAGTTTACAGTCACACCTTCTAAGCGCTACTTTATTCTAGGCACTAATCCTTTTACATATTTGTACATTTACAATACCTATTTATGGCACAGGAACGTTGTTTCCAATGGAAGTTTATAAGTCACGGGAAATGTATTTAATAAAAAAAAAATTTTGTATTATTTTTAAAACAAAATAGAGCTGTATTTCTACTCTCCTGAATCTGGCTTCATGCTACAATGACTTTGATCAAGACAATGGGGAGAAAGTGGCACAGTGCCAGTTCCAGACTGGCAGCTTCCATTCTCTCCTACTTAGAACACGGCCACCCTGTTAGAAGGGGTCTCCAGTGGCCACAAGGGCAGAGCCGCACAGGGCAGCGCTGAGGGGCCAGCCAGCGGCCCTGCGGTGCTCCCTGCAAGCCCGCCTACTTGATCCACTTGAATATAGATCCTCACCTCAGCAAGCTACCCTGGCCAGCACCACATGGAGCAAAAATAAGCTTTCTCCCCACTGAGTCTGGCCAGACTGCATGATCATTAGCAATAAAAGTTACCGTCATTGTGTTGAGCCGTGGTGATTTGTTAGGGGGCAAGAGAAAATTGAAACAGTGAGCATCTTCAAATCTATGAAGCGCTTCATAGACCTGGCCCTGTGGGCTAGAATTAGGACCAATACGGAGGATTAGAACCAACGTGCATAGCTTGAGAGACTCACAGAGGAGCTGCCAAGAGAAGATTAGGCAGAGGAATTCAGAAGAGAGTGCTAGAGTTGGACTGGCCTCAGGAGATAAACCAAGAATCTAGATTACGATGCTCAGAGGACCTGGCTGTTTAGACTCAGTCTCAGATGGCATCCGTGCCCAAGGTTCCGCCTGCATAGCAGATGTGGGCATCACAGTGCTGGGCTGGGGGGCAGGGCGGCGGGCAGGATTCAGGTTGAATCTGTCCATCCAATGGCTGGGGATAGACAGATGGGAAAAGCCCGGAAGGTGGCCTGGGCCCCAGTCAGCATGATACTCAGGCTGAGGTATCAACCTCGAGGCAAAATCAGAGAGGAACAGAGGGACAAGGCTGGGCAGCAGAGTGGGAGCACTAGGGGTGCCGCTTGGGATAAGGACAGGCTTTTCACCTGCCAGACATCAGCCAACCTCGGATGGGAGTGAAGATCCTAAGGTGTCATCAGGCTAGATTAAGATTAGCTCAGAAACCAGGCAATGAGAAACCAGCTCAGGAACTGGGATGGACAAGTAGGTGAAAAGCAGCTTTTCAAAATCCTTAGCTGTATGGGGGTCAGACAAGAGGCTTCTGAGGGGAATTCATGAAAAAGAAACACAGAGAAGAACCTTCTCATTCAGAAGGGTGTCCATGATGTGAAAAATGGACTCATTGGAAAAGACCCTGATGCTGGGAAAGACTGAAGGCAGGAGGAGAAGGGGACAACAGAGGATGAGATGACTGGATGGCATTACCAACTCGATGGACATGAGTTTGAGTAAACTCCGGGAGTTGGTGATGGACAGGGAGGCCTGGCGTGCTGCAGTCCATGGGGTCGTAAGGAATTGGACACGACTGAGCGACTGAACTGAACTGATTCCCATGATTGCAAAAACGGCCAGGAGAGCTATGGAGAAGATGCACTCAGCTGATGAGGGCTACCTCAAACAGCTTTCAGATTCCCACCCAACCGAAGATTTCCTGGAACTGAAAATACGCAGTAAGAGGGCAAACGCTTGCACAGAGTACATAGGTGCTCAACATGGAAGGGGTGGGTGGATGGACAAATGAGTGGATAGATAGATGGATGGACAAATGGATGAATGGGTGGACAAACAGATGGGTACGTTCATGGACGGACAAATGGATGGATGCAGCCTAACGTTTAGAATACTCAGCACTACCTGTCCATGAACACATTGGCACAATGTAATACACTGGACTCCAAAGGAAAAAGTAAAATGCATTTTCGTCTCTAAGAGCTTACCAAACAATTATCTAGAATGCCCGAATATATTCTGTATATTCATGCTTAAGAAAACAATTTCCTAAGAGAATTAAATTCCACATCAGAATCTCGTTATTCATTCTGACCGGCTGAATCTGAGCGGGCGTCACCACGACCCTGTATGACAGGGAACTCACCAAGCCCAGCGCAGTTCTGCTCTGACTGTCTGGAACCCCAAGCCCCAGGGCAAGAGGAGAAACTCGAGTTACAGGGAAGCAGTGACCAGCCCATGTCCAGAAGTCTTTCCTCTCAGCTACTTTCTTGTTTACATTTGGCTGGACATACCTTGCACCTGCTTTTTACCTCCTATCACACACTGTCAACACGGGATATTTCTACAGACCTCTGACACAGAACGTAGACTGTCCCCTCAATAACAGGGCTCTTCCCTGGCCAGGCAAAAGTTTCATCTAAATACATTTTCTAACATCTTCTTATACAACGAGCATCCTGCTCTCTAATGCAGAGAGTGAAGACCTGAGCTCTAGGGTGGGTTTATAAATTTCTTTAACACTGATCCAGAGGCAGAAAAACATTTTACATCACAGCGTAATACACAGAACACATGGGAAACATTTCCCTGTGTCCATGAATTCTAATATTTCTCATTTTACTTCATTTTTAAGCCACTGATCAGAACGCTATCCTCTGATCTGATGACACATGTGCACGAAGGCTGAAGTTTTGAAAAGCCCTGCTTAACAAATAATTATCATTAGTACTTACAGAGAGTGTGTACCAAGTGCCCAAAACAGTTATCAACGTGAGAAGCAAAGCCCAGACCCCCTAAACCTATAAATAATGTAACCATTTTGTTACATTATTTATTTTGTAAGAATGAAATTACTGAGTTAATACATGATGGATGAGATTAGCTAAATGCAGCAATTAATGCGCGGCAACGTAGAACTCTAGGGATTGGTAAATACGGAAGTCCAATCCAGGTGTCTTGGATTATCATTTTAATGTGGAACTGGAGACATGACAGCTTCGGTTTGCCTTGTCAGGAGAAATCCTGCTGAGAGCAGAAACTGCTCCTTCTGCGATCATGTAAGTAGGGAGGCAAAACCCGAGGGCTTTTCGTGGGTGCCACATCCTGGGCCTCTGAGCACAAACACACAGCCCGCTTGGCGGCTCAGAGACCAGGGCAGTAGCTCAGCTCACCTTGAGGCTCAGTGACACTCATCGCTTTCCCTCCTCTGATCCTCCGTGCAACTTGGGATTTAGACATCACTTTCCTACGCACGTGTTCCTAGAGCAGTCGAACACACTCTGCAGCTAAAACGAATTTTTCCCCTTTGGTCTCTAGTGAGATTTTCCCTTGTAGATGAATAGTTTGGGGTCTTGGGGTATATCTATCAGTCCTGTGGGCTGGATTATCTGATCCCTTTCACACTGAGTGAAATATCACGGTTGTGCAAAGC
>SJXQ01006623.1:265883-285641 GCA_006408695.1 Aepyceros melampus
TTCACCGGCCCCACCCCACAACCAAAAGTTCCTCCTCTAAGTCTGTGAGTTTGTTTCTATTTTGCAAGTTCATTTGTACCATGTAGTCTTAGATTCCACAGAGAAAGGATGTCACACAATATTTCTCCCTCTTTGTCTGACTGACTTCACTCAGAATGACAATCTCCCGGCCCATCCATGTTGCTGCAAATCTGCCTCCCTGTTTTTAATTTTTCAAGAGTGTAGAGAAAAATGGAAATTTGGGGTTTTGTTTAAGGGATGATTCTATGTTGATATGACAATGATTATTTTTATGTGTATGACTTATGTAGCAAGGAAAGGCTTACAAACACTTCCCTGACTCAAAGACCTTTGAAAACTGCTGAGTCACTGCAACCAGATTAATGAGGGTGTGGTCAATTGACATGTAAAGTAACACAACATTGAGGAGTGAAACCAACTTCTTTGTTTTCCAGAAAAGTTGACTAAGACGATGCATAAACTACAAAATATAACCAGAGGATCAAAAAAATTTCTGTATTTTCATGTTCAGTGTATTTAAATGTGATTTTAAAAGCAGCAAGCCCATTTGTATCCTCTCTTAGCAATGAACTCACTCTTGCATTTAGAATTTCTCTCCACAATCCCATTTTTCTGTGTTCACTGAGCCGATGACACTGCCATCCCTGGGGTAACCTCCTACAAAGCAAGCGCAGTGAATTGCCCAGCACCAGTGCTGGGAAAGAGACAGGGGCTGAGGCTGAAAAGCCCCATTTTCACTGCGATACTGAATTAACCGATAATAAGGGTGTTTTGCTTGGTTTTTCTGGAATTCTTTGGATGAGTATATTTGCTCATGGAGATAAATAGATGCAGCCATTCAACAAACTTTGCTAAGTGCCTCCTTGGAGGTTTCCTGCCAGTTCTTATTTTTAAGAATAGAGATAAGTGACACGTCATATCGACTAAGCGACTTAGATAAAAGTCATTTAGCCTCTCGTAGCCCCCGTTTCCTTATCTCTGGGTCCCAGGGCTCTTCCCCCGCACGGTTCTGCACTTCTTTCACTCACACCCAGTCTCTGACTTCTTTACCATCATTCAGAGGCTTCAACTGTATCACTTGGAGCTCACAGTCGGTTCCCAGCCAGATCACCAGATCTGACAGTTTTAAGAGTTCCTGAACTTTCTTGTTCTGGCAGAGCCCAGCCATCCTGCGATGGCACTCTTTCTGTGCAGCTTTCAAGCTGCTTATTGAGGAGTGCATATGTAGCCTATTTTTCTCCGACATCCTGCCTGTCCTTTCTTTCACCAGGTTGCCTCCTCCGGAAGGTATCTAACTCCTGTGGAGAGGGGCAGCACCTTAAGACACCGCTCGCTAATCCCCTGGCTGTACTGTCCATGGGCTGACATGTCACACCCCCCTCTTCCTTGATTGTTTGAGTACAAGGCTCTCTGCTACCTTATTTAATTATTAAAGTACAGTTGATTTACAATATTATATTAGTTACAGATATACAACATAGTGACTCGAGATTTTTTTATAGATTATGCTCCATTTAAAGGCATGACACAATGCTGGTTATTTCTTATTGTACTACACAGTATATCCTTATTGCTTATCTGGATTTACCGCCCCCTTCCTACCCAGCTCTGCATGGATTTTCTTTGCCTGCCTACCTGCTAAGTTGCGTCAGTTGTGTCTGACTCTTGGTGACCCTATGGACTGCAGCCTGCCAGGCTCCTGTGTCAAGGCTAAAATAATGGAGGGAGTTGTCAGGCCCTCCTCCAGGGGCCCTTCCCGACCCAGGGATAGAAACCCCATCTCCTGCATTGCTGGTGGACTCTTCCCTGCTGAGCCTCTGGGGAAGCCTGACTCTTTCTTTACACTGCTGGTTGTTGCAGAGCCCCTCTGTCGGCCTCCATGTTGTCTTTAGGGCAAGTCGCTCCACACAGGGGTGTATTTTTGATGTGTTCATGGTGGGAGGTGAGCTCAGCATCCTCCTTATCCACCGTCTTGATCTCCTCCTCTGACACCTTCTTTAAGAAATAAACAACTTTAAATAAAGACCTTGCTTTCTAGCACAAACTTTGTAGCAAAAGTAACACAGAAAGACAGCCATTTTATCTATGTTTTTGATGAGTGTATAAATTTGTATAACCTTTTGACAAGGCAATTTGAACATATCAAGAGCCTTAGATTAGTTATCTGTTTTTACATTGAAAATTACCCCTGAAACAACAGGGATTTTCCACCCCACAGTTCTGCAGGTTAGGACTTTGGGAGCAGCCTAGCTGGGTGTTCCTAGTTCAAGTTCTTTGGTAAGGCTGTAGTCAACCCATGTGTCTAGGGCTACATCCACCTGAAGGTTTGTCTGAGGCTACGGGCTTTGCTTCCCAAATGACTCGCTTGCCTGGCTGGAGGCTGGTCACCCCATGAACCTCTCCACAAGACTGCATCCTTATAACATGTCAACTGGCTTACTCGGAACACATGGCCCAAGAAAAAGCAAGGAAGAAGCCGCAGGCCTTTTACGGCCCAGTCTCCAAAGTCACACCCATCACTTCCGCCACAGCCTGTTCATCAGACGCAGGCCACTAAGCTCATCTCATCCTCATACTTGAGAGAAGGGGAAAGACACGGTGTAAAGCCACAACAAGCTATAAGGTATCTTGGAGAAGTTGTCCAAAGCATGCATACACACAGACCTCTATGATTTTGTCCACTGCAGTGATATTTATGAAACAAAAGCATAAAAACCTTCCATATCCAACAGTTGGGAAAACGCACATTATGCAGCCATTTCAAATGCTGTTTTCCGCGAATATTCTACAGCACGTGCAGTGGCTTTCACTGTAACAGTGGAAAGGGAAAGCATCCTATGAAAGAAGTATAGATGGGAAATATCCTAGAGAAATAAATCAGAATGTTAAACTCAGATACCTTTGGGTGTTAGGGTGGAAGGTGATTATTCTCTCCCTGCTTTTCAGGATTTCCACATAATGAAGCAGCCAGCTCCCTCGTTTCCTCTCTTTCCAACTTGTGGTGTATTTACATGCCCTCTTTTAAAACTTGTACGTATCATGGTTATTAATCAGTCTCCTCACTTTTAACGGAAGAATTTATTCTTTCCATGTTTACCTCATCTAATTAGTGATTTTTAAATTATAAAACCTCAGTCTGAAAGACACAGCAAATCAGACATGCCTATTCGCTGCCCCCAGTGAGGAGAAGGCCGGCACTCACCTACACACAGGTGTGGAGGCTGGTGGGGTGCCGGGGCTCTGGGAGGAAACCAGCCCGGGCCGTGACGGGCGTTCGCAGGCCCGGGCTCGCGTGCAGACAATGGTCAGCTGACCCCAGGGAGCGATTCCTGGACCAGGAGGTAGATGCAGGCACTGCCAGCACAGCTCTTGGGAACTCGCCGTGGGACTCGCACAGCTATAGGTGCTCCCCTGAGAATGTTCCAGAAAGCAGACCCCCCAGGAACCACTCTCATGGATGAGAGGCACTCTGCCCTCTTCTCCTCTGCACCCTCAGCCTCCGCCCACCCTGTTCCATCCACATTCCCATTCTAGACAATTGCAGCAGATGCTGCCCCTGCTCCTCCCAGGTCCCAGGAATCCTCCTGACCAGCTCTGAGCATCCTTCCCCCAGCTTCAAGGTGCTTTGCTTCTAAGGGCTCATATCTGCAACTTTCTTCAGGGGTTCCTTTTGAGATACTGGACTGCGTTGCTGCAAACACGGAGAGTTGAAAGCACTTCTGAGTTCCTATCTGAGCCCTCACACCACACATCCTGGTCCCAACAAACACACACACACACACACACACACACACACAGCAGTTCTTAGGCGATGACTGATTTAAGCAGGAATATGAAAACCCAGCTCCCCATCTCAAGCCAGAGCAACCTTGAGGTGTAATTCACACTCTACGCTACTGCAGGGATCTGTCTGAGGCTGGAACTTGGCCCCAAAACACCTTCGATTCTCAGTGTCTCCCCTTCCCTGTCTGGCTTCCCCCACACCCTTTCCGATTCTTCAGGGAGCTCTTTCCTAGTAAACTGACACAAATACGTCTTTTCACATTCTGCTTCTGGAAAACAGATGAAAAACTCACAGTCTCAATGGGAGTTAGGTGCCTGGAGACCAGGGATGTTAAAAGTCCTTCAATGCCATAAAAACCTCACACAACAAAGAATGTCCCTCCCCAAGTGGCCAAAGGGCTTCCCAGGTGGTGCCAGTGGTAAAGAACCTGCTTGCCAGTTTCAGAGACATAAGAGGCACGGGTTCCATCCCTGGGTCTGAAGATACCCTGGAGGAGGGTCTGGCAACCCACTCCAGTATTCTTGCCTGGAGAATCACAGGGACAGAGGAGCCTGCTATGGCCCCAAAACACCTTCGATTCTCAGTGTCTCCCCTTCCCTGTCTGGCTTCCCCCACACCCTTTCCGATTCTTCAGGGAGCTCTTTCCTAGTAAACTGACACAAATACGTCTTTTCACATTCTGCTTCTGGAAAACAGATGAAAAACTCACAGTCTCAATGGGAGTTAGGTGCCTGGAGACCAGGGATGTTAAAAGTCCTTCAATGCCATAAAAACCTCACACAACAAAGAATGTCCCTCCCCAAGTGGCCAAAGGGCTTCCCAGGTGGTGCCAGTGGTAAAGAACCTGCTTGCCAGTTTCAGAGACATAAGAGGCACGGGTTCCATCCCTGGGTCTGAAGATACCCTGGAGGAGGGTCTGGCAACCCACTCCAGTATTCTTGCCTGGAGAATCACAGGGACAGAGGAGCCTGCTGGACTACAGTCCACAGGGTGGGAAAGAGTCGGTCACAGCTGAAGTGGCTTAGCACATAAGCCCAAATGCCCAAAGCATCCTGACCAAGAAACACCGGAGAGAGCAGAGGAGACAAGGAGCGTGCAGCTCAGACCACGGATAAAGTACCAAGTTCAGATTTGATTGAGGAAGAGGAGTCAGCTAAGGACACTTAAAGAGGAAGTAGCCAGAGAGATGGGGAAAAACACAGGAGATGGGAAACCAAGAAAGATAGGTGTTTCAAGAAGAAGCGGGTCTCAGCAGTGTTAGCTGCCAGTGGTCACACAGGCAAGGACGGAGACCTGGTCGTTAAGTTAGCTCCATGGAGGTCTCTGGTGCCCTTGACAACTGCATTTTTTAAGGGGCAGTGAGATTGGAGTCAGATAAAGGGAAGAATGAATATGTGTAAAAGAACAAGAGAAAGCTGGTGAGCGTGGTCTTGAATGGATGTAGGATAATAGGGGGATGATTGCAGAGGAATTAGGGACAAAGGGGAATTTTTCAAGAGCCGTTTACATAATGATAGGAATGATTCAGTAGAAAAGGGGAAAGGGATGGCTCGGGAGAGGAGAAAACAAGAGGCATACAGCTGGAACGACAGGAAGTTTGGGGGTCTTTATCCTCCCCAGCGGCCCCATTCTGAGAAACAGAATGCCTCTTCTTCCCTCCAGAGCCCACCGCTGACCCCTCCCTAGAGGGAAGGAAACGCACTCATTTTGCAAAATGCCTCATCCTTCTCAAACAGTGGATTGAAAGACCTCTTGCTAAACCAGGCAGAAAGTGCATAGTAACAAGCCCTCCCTTCATATGCACAGTCCTCAGGCCTTAATTGGTCTTGAATAATGATCAGGACAGGTGTGGGGATCTGACCTTGATTTTTGAAAGACAAGAGTTTCCTCCCTTGGGAATTCCTTGGTGAGTCCGTGGTTAGGACTGCATGTTTTCTCTGCAGGTTGAGGGCGCAGGTTCAACCCTTGGTTGGGGAACTAAGATTCTGCAAAGGTGGAAAAAAAAAAAAAAGAATGAAGGAAGGAAGGGAGAGAGTGAGGAAGGGAGGGAAGAAGGAAAGGAAACAAGGAAGGAAAATTTTTTTTAATCCTGTCTTGCCTCCTCTGGCCCTCTAGCTTACTATCCACGGAAGGGTGCCACTCACATCTTTCAGGAAAAAGCTTGCCGCAGGAAACGTGCTCAGCCAACCATCTGCGGCCACTGCCTCTCTGAGATCCGCCCCACCGTCCGCATCGGGCGGCTCTGCGGGGCTGCTTTCACGGATGCCTGGGCTCCGCCGTCTCCTCGGGCCAATGCAAGACCCCTCTGCCTGGCCACCGCGGCTTTGGAGCTCCCGCAGCCGAGACCTTCTCAGCTGAGCTGCACCCCGCAGGTTCCCAAGGCTCCTCCCTCCCCTCTGCTCTCCTTTCGCAGGTGCCAGCCCCTCAGCCTGGCCTGAGGTTTCCTTCCAGTGGCTTCTATGGCCACTCCTCTTGATCTACCACAGGTATTTCCTACACCAAACCTCTTGCACTTCTAACTCGTCTCAGCCAGCTTCCTACAGGACTAAAGCCAACACAGATCCCTCTTCCTTTGGATGTTGGACACATGGCTCCAGACAGAGGTCTTGTTAACTCACCAGTTTGAAGATTTTATCCTCATTGCTTTTCAACCAAAGACTTTGCGTCTGTTGGAATATCAAATCAAATGTGCGTATTTCAAGAAGTAGACGGCTAATGTGTTGGTGCTTAGTCACTCAGCAGTGTCCACCTCTTCTGTGACGCCATGGACTGAAGCTCGAGAGGCTCCTCTGTCCATGGGATTCTCCAGGCGAGAGTACTGGACTGGGCTGCCATTTCCTCCTCCGGGCACCTTCCTGACCGGGGGGTGGAGTCTGTGCCTCTCACATCTCCTGCATTGGCAGGCGGATTCTCTACCACTGCACCACCTGGGAATTACTGGTAATTATTGGCAGCTAACAGGCAAATTTGGCCTTGGAATGCGGAATGAAGCAGGGCAAAGACTAACAGAGTTTTGCCAAGAAAATGCACTGATCATAGCAAACACCCTCTTCCAACAACACAAGAGAAGACTCTACACATGGACATCACCAGATAGTCAACACCGAAATCAGATTGATTATATTCTTTGCAGCCAAAGATGGAGAAGCTCTATACAGTCAACAAAAACAAGACCGGGAGCTGACTGTGGCTCAGATCATGAACTCCTGATTGCCAAATTCAGACTTAAATTGAAGAAAGTGGGCAACACCACTAGACCATTCAGGTATGACCTAAATCAAATCCCTTATGATTATACCCTGGAAGTGAGAAATAGATTTAAGGGCCTAGATCTGATAGAGTGCCTGATGAACTATGGAATGAGGTTCATGACATTGTACAGGAGACAAGGATCAAGANGTGAATCTTTGCATATCCCATTACAGAAAATAATCTCACAAGTCAAAATCTCTTTGATAAGAAAAATATTGAAAAGGATAATGGAGCTTATTGAATTCTTTGATAAGTTATTCAAATAAAAATTTAATTCCTGAAAATAATATTAGGCCTTGGTTTATGAGCAAGACACTTATTTAAGTTTAAATATACTTTTAATTTTAGTTACTTTTAAAAAATGATTGACCTTATTTTTAGGACCACTTTTAGGCATCTTAATTACTTTTTAAATTAAAATTTAGTATTAACAAATACATAACTTAGCTTCACATTTTCGTTACCTTAATCCAGGGTAGTGGTTAATCATAGATTCACTTCATGGATGGTCTAGATTATAGCTCTAAATGGCTATTCACAGGCCAGATAGCCTTCTAAACAAACCCGTCAACCTGGCCATTTTACCTGCAAAATTGCCAAGGATGTGGGTTATCCTGTTGGCCATCGAGAAAGTCTCTGGTTACTTGGTATAATGATGGAATAACAGCGGTACTCAAGCCCAGACGGTGCTAGTGGTAAAGAACCCGCCTGATAATACAGAAGACGTAAGAGATGCAGGTTCGATCCGTGGGTGGGAAAGATCCACTGGAGAAGGAAATGGCAACCCACTCTCGTACTCTTGCCTGGAGAATCCCATGGACAGAAGAGCCTGACAGGCTACAGTCCATGGGATCACAAAGAGTTGGTCAAGACTGAAACGACTTAGCAAGCACGCAAGCTGTTTTACAATCCACAAGGGTAGTTATCAACCCATCAGAAGTGATGCCCTGTCTATTAGAACAAACTTGCTGTTTATCAGCCTGGACTTTAGCAACCCTATGTGATTCATGCTCTATTTCCTCCATCTGCGATCTTGAGTAGGCTAATTACTCTTTATTTAGAACTAACACTTTGTCATGCTAATAAATGACACTCTACACTTGTGTGTTTTGCCTTTCATAGGTTGGCTGGTAGAGGCAATCTTGCAGTGGTGATAGGTCTCTATGTATTAAGGGTAAAGTTTACTTAAACAAAGTAGGCCTTCTTGATCTTAATCATCAGTGAAAGAGCAGGTCCTTGGGAAGGAGAGACATACTTGAAGGCAGGCCTTAAGTAATTAGAGAAGAGATGTTTACCTCACTCAGACTGTCCTTTGTTTGGGTTTGGGTTTGGATTTCAAGCTATAGTGGAAACTGTAAGACTTTATTTTTGGGAGCTCCAATANCCTGATGAAAGTGAAAGAGGAGAGTGAAAAAGTTGGCTTAAAGCTCAACATTCAGAAAACAAAGATCATGGCGTCTGGTCCCATCACTTCATGGGAAATAGATGGGGAAACAGTGGAAATAGTGTCAAACTTTATTTTGGGGGGGCTCCAAAATCACTGCAGATGGTGATTGCAGCCATGAAATTAAAAGACGCTTACTCCTTGGAAGGAAAGTTATGACCAACCTAGATAGCATATTCAAAAGCAGAGACATTACTTTGCCAACTAAGGTCCGTCTAGTCAAGGCTATGGTTTTTCCTGTGGTCGTGTATGGATGTGAGAGTTGGACTGTGAAGAAGGCTGAGCGCTGAAGACTTGATGCTTTTGAACTGTGGTGTTGGAGAAGACTCTAGAGAGTCCCTTGGACTGCAAGGAGATCCAACCAGTCCATTCTGAAGGAGATCAGCCCTGGGATTTCTTTGGAAGGAATGATGCTAAAGCTGAAATTCTAGTACTTTGTCCACCTCATGCAAAGAGTTGACTCACTGGAAAAGACTTTGATGCTGGGAGGGATTGGGGGCAGGAGGAGAAGGGGAAGACTGAGGATGAGATGGCTGGATGGCATCACGGACTCGATGGACGTGAGTCTGAGTGAACTCCGGGAGTTGGTGATGGACAGGGAGGCCTGGCATGCTGCGGTTCATGGGGTCGCAAAGAGTCGGACACGACTGAGCGACTGAACTGAACTGAGGGGCAATGGCATCCCACTCCAGTCCTCTTGCCTGGAAAATCCCGTGGATGGAGGAGCCTGGTGGGCTGCAGTCCATGGGGTCGCGAAGAGTCCGACACGACTGAGCGACTTCATTTTCATTTTTCGCTTTCATTCATTGGAGAAGGAAATGGCAACCCACTCCAGTGTTCTTGCCTGGAGGATCCCAGGGACGGGGGAGCCTGGTGGGCTCCCGTCTATGGGGTCGCACTGAGTCGGACACGACTGAAGCGGCTTAGCAGCAGCAGCAGCAGGGCTCACCTTTAGAGGGAGGCAGGTGGGGTGGGGAGGAGGAGGGATTTCTATTTCTGCCCCCGCTAAGAGCGCAGCGCTGTAGGGAAGACAGCCTTCCCGTGCAGAGCAGTTACGGGAGATCAGTTTTACTGCACCAACCTAGGTACTTGTCTCAAGAAAAACTCATCAGAACTTTAAAGAAAGCTGAGAGAAATTCCGTTCTGAAGGCGCTCTCTCTTCTCCGAGTCATTCAAGGGCATTTAAGCAGCGGTTTCGGTAGAAGATGACTTTTCAAAGTGGCGTATTTCCTCTCATGCCCCCAAGAATTCATCTTCTAGTTCAAAAGGCCTGATGTCAGGCTGTAGTATCAGGCAGGCTTACGCATGGTCTCAGGCAGCAGTTTCCAGCGAGGGGTGGGAGATGAAAGGCGGCTTGCCCTTGCAACACGGCACAGCCTTTCCTCGGAGGACCCCTCACTTGCGGGCTCGCGCTCGCTGCTTTTCCGCGGCGCCCTCCGGGGTCGTCCGGCCCTAGTTCCCAGCTGCCTTTCAAAGCCTCCGCAAGGGAGCCTGCAGCGCGGTCCTGCGCATCACTTAAGCAATTAAGGGCACTAGTGTGCCCCGTCAGCGGCCACAAGGGAGAAATGAAACCAGCCCATCTCAAATCTGACTCCCAGTGCAGCCAGCCAAGGGGGCTTTGGTCTGTTGGTCTCATGACATAAGAACCCCTCTGGCTTGATCTGCAGGAATCTTTCCCATTTGTATCAGTGGTTCATTTTTTACCGTTTTGACATTTCACGAACATCTATTTCCTCTCAGTTCTAAGTGAATGGGATAAATTCCGCAGGGCTGAGCAGGTAGGACTGAATTTTTAAATAAGCACATATTTAGGTAGAAATCTCTAGTGTTTCATTGTTGTGGGCATTTGTTTTCCATGTTCTGAGTCTGGTTGGACCATCTTATTACCCCCACCCTGGGAGCTGCCAATGTTTCCAGTAAACTCCTTTTCTGGAAAATTAAGCCACTGTCAATTTCTGCTGTTTGCAATGAAAACCTTGAGTGATATAACCTTGAACACAGCATGATATACTCTTACAACCTAAGAGAATGGCAGTAGAACTATCTGGAGAACTTGAGGAATGTGAGTACTAAGAAAAAGTATAGTGCTCGCTGTTCAGTCGTGTCCCACTCTTTGTGGCCCCAGGGACTGTAGCCCACCAGGCTTCTCTGTCATGGGATTCTCCAGGCAAGAATACCAGAGTGGGTTGCCATGCCCTCCTCCAGGATATCTTCCTGACCCAGGAATCGAACCCAGTTCTGCCACATTGCAGGCAGATTCTTTACCATCTGAGCCAAAAAAAAAAAGTATACTTGAAAGAAAAATGTTAATGAAATACTGTTTCAGGGGAAGCAAGTTACAAAACACAATCTGCAGTATGGCCTCATTTTTGCAAAAGAAAAAATATGTGTATATTTACATGTCAAAAATGCTAACCAGATACATACCAAATTGTTAATAGGGTGATCTTTGTGGGAAGAATGTGCCTCTGATACTTACTTAATTCTTTCACATCTCCATGCTTAACTATATTTTCTACAATGAATATGTATTCCTTTTGCAATATAAACATGATCAATGTTATTTTAAGAAATGCATGCTTCAGAAGGAGCTTAAGAATAATTAGAGGTTAGTTACTGATTGAAAACTACATGGGCAATTCATGAAATGTTATTCCAAAGACCTGCCTTTGTAAAGACTCTTGAATCTTAATGATGCCACTGAAGTCTCTCACCTATTGTTACCCAATCCTCACAAAATAAACAGATACGAATAGGTCCTGTTGTTAATCATGACTCATAAAGATGAATCGGGCATATGATCAGGGGCACGCTGCTGAAAAGTTGTAGTTAAACATACTATTAATCTACATACACAAACATCCATGCTATTTTGAGAATCTATCTTTTTTAATGACTATTACATCAGCTTGGTAACTGAGCCACTACTTTTTCTTCATATCAGTTAAAACAATGCATTCTAACTGCTGGCACATAAGATATAGAAAAAATGAATAAGGGAGCTTAACAAAGTATTCATGAATTTAGCTAGATGACAATTTAAAAATAAAAATAGGAATTTTTCAGAAACTTTCAAAGCTCCTAGTTAAATTCAAACTTATCCGTGTTTTACAGGATTGCACCAGGACTTCCCCGGTGGTCCAGAGGTTAAGGCCTCATCTTTCAATGCAGGAGTTGCAAGTTTGACCCCTGGTCAGGGAACTGTTATCCCGAATGCCTTGTAGCCAAAAACACAAAACAGAAAACACAAACGTTCTAACAAATCCAATAAAGACTTTTAAAAAATGGTCCACCCCAAAAAGTTTTTTAAAAATAAATTAAAAAACAGAAAACTGAACCATTACAAAGCATGGTCATTTACCTCTCAAGTCCTGTCCTGCTAAATTCTTTAGAAGCCTGAGTCCAAGTTTTCCTTTTCATTATTTGGCTTTGTGTCTGGTCTTGCTTAAAAGGTTGGAGGGAAATTTTTAAGTGCTCTTAGAATGTATTCATTCTCCTTTAAAAGTAGTTTGGAATCAAGTACCCATAATAATATAGTCTGTCAAATGCTCATTGGTCAGTAGAAATTCTGCATCTCTTGGTGCTACCATTTCCTAGGGTTCAGTTCAGTCTCTTTTCTTTACATCATTGGTTCTCAAACTGCTTCATCTCAGGACCTCTGTATACTGTAATAATTATCCAGGACCCCCAAAAGACTTTTTGCTCAGGTGGGTAAATATTTCTCAAAATTTGCCATATTTGAAATTAAAATAGAAAATTTGAAATATTGACTTATTCATTTATAAATGAAAAATAATAAGCTCATTCTGATACCATAAGTAACATATTTAATGAAAAATGACTCTATTTTCCAAAACAAAATAAGCAGTGAGAGAATAGCATTGTTTTATATTTTTGCAAATCTCTTCAGTGCTTGGCTTAATCGATGACAACTGGATTATGCCATCCGCTTCTGCATTCACTCTGTTGAAATATCTCACATCATTTAGTCTGTAGAAAACTCCACTGCATACTCATGAGAAAATGAGAGTGAAGGGCAAATAACATCTTAGTATAACTATGAAAATAGTTTTGACTTCATGGGAACTCTGAAAAGATCTCTGGCTCCCCAAGTCACCAGAGACAGAAGTGAATTGATGTCATGTCATGGTTGTACCAGAGCTAACTCCCATATCTCACTCGTGGCACTGAAGGTTTTCTGGGTCAAGAGTTTCTTTCCTGGTGATAGCTGTTCATCTTCTAAGCCACAGCAGTGGATAATGGTCTCCTTGGAACTTGTATTAAGATGCGAAGAGAGGAACTTCCCTGGTGGATCAGTGGTTAGGACTACGAACTTCCACTCCAGGGAGCACAATTAAATCCATGGCTGGGGAACAAAGATCCTGCATGCGTGTGCTGCACCCAAAAAGAAACAAAAATAGCAATAATGATGATTTTTAAAAAGCTGCAAGATTTGCCCCACCTCCCCAATTTTCAGCTTTGACCAGAAGGAGAGCTATAAGTGTAGTGGACCTTATTTGGGACAATTCCCAACTCTAACCCTCTATCTCAGAAAAAGGCTAAAGTAATGTTTGTCCCTAAATAATTGAAGGATCCCAGAAGTTTTAAGGGAAGGAACACCTTCCATTCCCATCATGTGTGCTGTGCTTATTCGCTCAGTTGTGTTCACCTCTTTGTACCCCATGGACTGTAGCTCCACAGGCTCCTTTGTCCATGAGATTCTCCGGGCAAGAATGCTGGAGTGGGTTGCCCTGTTAAAAGACAGTCACTTCTGCTTCTTTGGTGAATTTTTCCTATGTGTACACATGTTAAAAAAATATATAATCAAACTATATGTTGCCTATTTTGTTCACTTAAAACGTCTCATGGGCTTCCCTGATAGTTCAGTTGGTAAAGAATCTGCCTGCAATGCAGGAGACCTCAGTTCAACTCCTGGGTCAGGAAGATCCACTGGAGAAGGGATAGGCTCCAGTTATTTCTGCTTTCTTGACTACTCCAAAGCCTTTGACTGTGTGGACCACAACAAACTGTGGAAAATTCTTAAAGAGATGGAAATACCAGACCACCTGACCTGCTTCCTGAGAAATCTGCATGCAGGTCAAGAAGCAACAGTTAGAACTGAACAGGAACAACAGACTGGTTCCAAATTAGGAAAGGAGTATGTCAAGGCTACATATTGTCACCCTGCTTATTTAACTTACATGCAGAGTACATCATGAGAAATGCTGGGCTGGATGAAGCACAAGTGACATCAAGATTGCCAGGAGAAATATCAATAACCTCAGATATGCCGATGACACCACCATTATGGCAGAAAGTGAAGAACTAAAGAGCCTCCTGAAAGTGAAAAAGGAGGGTGGAAAAGTTGACTTAAAACTCAACATTCAGAAAACTAAGATCATGGCATCTGGGCCCATCACTTCATGGCAAAAAGATGGGGAAACAATGGAAACAGTTACAGACTTTACATTTTTGGGCACCAAATTCACTGCAGATGGTGACTGCAGCCATGAGATTTAAAGACACTTACTCTTTGGAAGAAAAGTTGTGACCAACCTAGACAGCATATTCAAAAGCAGAGACATTACTTTGCCAACAAAGTCCATCTAGTCAAAGCTATGGTTTTCCCCGTAGTCGTGTATGGATGTGAGAGTTGGACTACAAAGAAAGCTGTGAAAGTGAAGTGAAATCGCTTAGTCGTGTCCGACTCTTTGCAACCCGTGGACTGTAGCCCACCAAGCTCCTCTGTCCATGGGATTCTCCAGGCAAGAACACTGGAGTGGGTTGCCATTTCCTTCTCCAAAAGAAAGCTGAGTGCTGAAGAACTGATGCTTTTGATCTATGGTGTTGGAGAAGACTCTTGAGAGTCCCTTGGACAGCAGGGAGATCCAACCATCCTAAAGGAAATCAGTCCTGAATATTCATTGGAAGGACGGATGCTGAAGCTGAAACTCCAATACTTTGGTCACCTGATGCAAAGAACTGACTCAAAGAACTTGGAAAAGATTTTACCTCCTGATGCTGGGAAAGACTGAAGGCAGGAGGAGAAGGGGACAACAGAGGATGAGATGGTTGGATGGCATCACTGACTCGATGGACATGAGTTTGAGCAAGCTCTGGGAGTTGATGATGGACAGGGAAGCCTGGGTGCTGCAGTCCATGGGGTCACAAAGAGTCAGACATGACTGAGCAACTGAACTAAACTGAACTGACTGATAGCCTACAGTGCAGAAATTCTACTTCAAAGGATCTACCTTTCCAAAATAGTCAAAGTCAGGATGTGGATATGTTTGTGAATATATGAATATTTATCACAGCACTGTTTATTATAACTAAGACTTTATGGCAACCTAAATATCCATCAATAAGGAATGGGTTAAATACATTATTTTATTCATAAAATGGAATTGTAGACTGACATTAAAATTGATCATTTAAGCTTATGTTCCTTTTTTAATTTCAGTTTTATTGAAGTATAATTGACAAATAGCTGGCTTATATTTCTTAATAAGGAAAGATGGTCATAATAAACCATTAAATGACAAAATTAATAGAGAGACTAATGAGCATATATGCACAAAAAACCAATCAAAGGGATATATACCAAGAAGAAAGTAGTAAAAATCTACGGCTGATTTTTATTATTTTTATTTCTGATTGTGTGTGTTTTCTAGGTTAACAATTTAAATTGTTTTCAAAGTTAAATTGCTAAGTCAATTGAAATTGTTTAGTTGTCTTTCAGTCGCTCAGTCATCATTAGACTTTTTAAACAAAAAAGGAAAGAAAGAAAAATTTGAACATGAACCTATCATCTCTAATATCAGATATTTTTGGCTCTTCTAAACTTAATTTCTTAGTGATTTCGAAAGAAAAATGTGTATCCTTTCTTAACCAAAAAAGAAAGAAAAATTAGAGGACTACATCAGGGTAAATGAAGGCCTCTGTAACAAAAAGCCTGGGAAAGGGGGAGCTATAAATATTTACAAGCAAATTGTATTTGGTGATGAAAGGAGATGCTTCTAAGGACAGAAAAAGACACATTACGGAGTTGTTGCAGCCACAGAAGTGACAGGATCAGCAGCCATCAAGCTCATCTTTTCCTCTACCTTCTGAAATACAGTGTCAACTTCACAGCATGAACCCTATTATAAATGGCAGTCCTGATTTTAATTAATATCAAAATAAGGCTAAAAAAATTTGTGTCAGGCAGCATACAGCACCCAGTACTGTTTATGTCTTATAGATAAACTGAAGCTTCTTAAAAATCCTTTAATATCAAGTGGACCAACAGGTTGTTCTTAGGTATTAGGGAAAGGTAATTTATTCATAGAGATAATCAGAAAATCAGCCCGTGAAACAAAATTATGTCCCATTCCGGAAACTGTATTAAAAACACAGTTTTTGGCTTGAAGTTAAAAGTGATGAGTTGACCAAATGCATTTCTCTCTCCATCCTCCTAATAAGTCACTAACGATAGTGATGGAAAACCTATACATCTACCATCAGAGAAAGAACAGGAGGGAATCTCCTGGCTGACAGCTGATTTCAAGAAAAGCCTGAGATGTGAGGAGGAGTCCCGCAATGCGTACACAGAGGCAGACGTGAACATCAGGCGCAAAGTTGCCCGCCTTCCTGCAGAGCCCCCGGGCCCCGAATTAAAGACTAGGCTTCATCAGAAAGGGAGAGTAAGACGCACCACCGAGCCCGGGGAGAGAAGCGGGCGGTCCGCCTGGAGCCCGCGGCACAGCCCGGCTCCAGCGATGCCTAGCTCCCGGTGCTGGCTTCGTCCCCTGCACGTTAAACAGAGCGGCTCTTCGGGGCCGCAGAAGACAGCGCAAGTGCCGGGCTCGGTCCTCGGAGGCCTGCACACGCCCTGCCTACGGACTGCGCACTGTGGACGGGCGCGGGCGGGCATGCTTGCGCGGCTCTGCGGTCAGGCCCCGCGGCGAGACGCGCCAGCACCCACTCCCCAGCATCCCATCCCGGCGCCTCCCCCAACCCCAGCCCAGCCTTCAGAGGACCGCGGCCCCGGCTCACGAGCCGTCCCAAACCCAAACCACCCGTCAGCGACCGAGTTTCTGGCCCTCAGAAACCCTCCGCGGCAACAGGTGACTGCTCTAAGCCTCTAGGCTTGGGGACATGTGCTGCTCAGCCATCGAGGCTGGACAGCCAGTACCTGCTGTGACGAGCTCACAGCTTCACACGGGATTTTCCCCACGGGGCTCTGCTCTCCCAGGCAAGAAATCGGAAACTTCTGCTTTGGATAAGGTGAAGAGCCTCAGGCTGGGAGACTGGGGAGACAGAAACACTTCCCTGGGAGGTCAGCATAGAATACTGAGGAGAGGTCCCTGCGATCAGAACACGGGGACAAATGACTAATAAGAACCTTCTGAATAACACAGGGAACTCTACTCAACACTCTGTAATGACCAAATGGGAAAAGAATCTAAAAAAGCGTGGATGCATCTAAGTGTATACCTGACTCACTTTCCTGTACCCCTGAAGCCAACACAGAATCATAAATCAACCATATACCAATAAATTACAAAAAGAAGAAGCAGTGGAGAAAAACAGTGATGCTGAATACTTTAGAGAAAATGTGAGTCACTAACTAAAAGTGAAAATACATTAAAAATTTATTTAAAAAAATATATAGGAGAAAAACAGTGATGCTGAATAGAGAAAATGTGAGTCACTAACTAAAAGTGAAAATACATTAAAAATTTATTAAAAAAAATATATATATATATATAAAGCACCTCCACCTTTCCACATGTGGGGAGTCCCAGGGCAGGTCAGCTCCCACTAAATCACTTGTTACCCAGAGACACCTATCAATAAGCTCCAACTTGGCAACAGAACTCCCAAGTAACTTTCAGGACCTAATTTTAAAATATAAAGAGACAGTCGGGAATCACCAGGTATTTATAAAAAGTTTTCCATGTGAAAGAGAAAGACCAGTATGTACAAAGAGAATTTCATTTCAAAAAAAGAAAAAACAGTGCTACAAATAAAAGAGAACTTCAACACTTTCTAGTCGGTGGTATGAGAAAAAACTGACAAAATATGAAACCTATTTTTCAAAAAAAAACACAAGATGATATAAAAAAGCAAGATTCCTTGAAATTTAAATATTTGCCCAAATTAAAAGTTCAACAGAAAGAGAATTGAGAAAATTCCCCAAAGAGTAAGACTGAAAGATGAAAACCATGGAGAAAAGAATTAGAGAAATTGGTCCAGAAGGTCAAATACGTAGGATTTCGTTTTCCATTTAAAAAGGATGGATAAATAGGAAAGTCAGCCTTAGAAATGAATTTTTTTTTTAATTCAAGAACTGAAAAAATTGAAAGGATTCACTCGCTGAAAGAACGGAGGAAAAGACCTAAATTGAGACATGATGAGTTTAGAACCCTGGCAATATATTTCTGATTCTAAAAGCTTCCTGAGGGAGGAGGAAAACCAGACTATAGACAAAGCAACGCCCTGTGGGCTGAATTGGATTTTCTCAGGAACAAGCAATGCCAGACGCTAGACAGTGGAGTTGAGATAACCAATAGCCGTGCAGCTGTGAACAGACTTTGGGGTCAGCTCACCTGGGCTTGAATTCCTTGAGTTTCTACTCACTCACTACCTGAGCACATTGTGTCTATTTTCATCTGCCTCCAGGCAGGTGTCAAAGGCCAGAGGCTCTCAAGACTCCTGATGAACAAAACAGAAGAAAACAACCCAGACTTCCAGGTGGGGTCAGATACCACGGGAGCGAGGAGAAAGGCCCCCAGTCCTAGGAAGTCGTGCTGACAGCAACCAGGATGAGGGATTGAGTTCTCAGTCTACTGGCTGAAGTAGAGTGCTGACCTCACGCCAAGGAAACCAAAGCGAGCTCTTAGGGACGACGACCAAGAAGGATGAGGGCGTTGGTAGGAGGTCTCCAGTCCCTTTTCCCAAGAAAGGACCGTCAGAGCAGCCCAGCTGTGAGCGGCACAGGACCAGGGGAGCTCGTAAGGCTCGAGTTAGATTTGCAGGCTGATCCATCCCAGACCCAGGACATCTAGCCTTGCTTCCTAGAAAGAAGAGTGTGGGCGTCCCTTGCAGAACAAGGCCAGGCTAACCACGGGGGTCATCACTCAGCCTTAACAGTTTCATTGAACCATATGAGTGTCCCCAGCCTAAACTCTGAGCACCTGGTCAGCACTCAATAAATAAAGGAGAGGATGAGGCAGGATTTCATGAACGAAGGTGCTTTTCAGAGGCCACTGAATCAAAACCTCAAGGCCCAGGATGGATATCCAGGCTCAGAGTTAGTTCATCGCCGCAGTGGACCCCTCCTTGGAGGCACTCCAATCCCCTCTCTCCTGGTTTCTGCCCTCACAGTGAGGGTGCTCCTTCTCCCCACTGCTTCTTACTGATCACCTCCAAGTCACAGCCTCTGACGCCCGCACTGACCTAAAAGACACCTGCCCCTGACAAGGGCAAAATGGCCAATCATCCGCTACTGTGTTTTTGGTTTTTTTTTTTTAATAATTTAATCATTCCTTGTGTTTATTTTTTAACTGGAATAATTGCTTTACGATGCGGCGGTGGTCTCCGCCCTATGTCAACGCAAATCAGTCGTAATAACATATGCAGCCCTCCTCTTCGCACCTCCCTCCCACCCCCTCTCGCCCCTCCAGATGATACAGAGTGAAATATTGGGTATTAACGCATGCATGGAACCTAGAAAAATAGTACTGATGAGCCTGTTTACAGAGAAGAAATAGAGACGCAGACGTAAAGAACAGCCTGGTGAACACAGCGGAGGGAGGCGAGGCCAGGACCCACTGAGAGAGGAGCAGCCGTCCGCTCCGACCCCGCTAACCCAGCGGGCAGAGCCGCCCCGAGGCCTCCTGCCGGCTCCCCTCCAGCTTGGGGCTCTGTTCTCCCCGAGGAGAATCACACAAAACTCCAGCTTGCCTGGTTTTTCCTGGCTGCCTCTCCTCCCAGGCACCCCTGGTCATTTCCTGCTCTTTTGAGGACACAGTCTAAACCTACTACCCAGGAACTGCGGGGAGAAATGCATTTAGCGATACACAATGAAACTGAGTTTCAGAGAAGAGGAACATGCTCTTGGCCCCAGAGCTAATCGGTGTAGAAGATAAGATTAAAATAATGCTGTCTCAGACTGGGCAGTGTGTGCACTCCATCAAACCCTCAAAGCTCTGGAATCTTCCAGGAGCAGCTTCTCTGATCTCCCCAGCAGCCTTCACACTGCAGGCAAGTA
>SJXQ01006623.1:285734-412386 GCA_006408695.1 Aepyceros melampus
ACTGGTTCCAAATAGGAAAAGGAGTACGTCAAGGCTATATAATGTCACCCTGCTTATTTAACTTATATGTAGAATACATCATGAGAAACGCTGGCTTGGAAGAAACACAAGCTGGAATCAAGATTGCTGAGAGAAATATCAATAACCTCAGATAGGCAGATGAAACACCCTTAGAGCAGAAAGTGAAGAACTAAAGAGCCTCTTGTGAAAAAGGAGAGTGAAAAAGTTGGCTTAAAGCTCAACATTCAGAAAATGAAGATCATGGCATCCAGTCCCATCACTTCATGGGAAATAGACGGGGAAACAGTGGAAACAGTGTCAGACTTTATTTTTCTGGGCTCCAAAATCACTGCAGATGGTGATTGCAGCCATGAAATTAAAAGATGCTTACTCCTTGGAAGAAAAGTTATGATCAACCTAGATAGCATATTCAAAAGCAGAGACATTATTTTGCTGACTAAGGTTTATCTAGTCAAGGCTATGGTTTTTCCAGTAGTCACGTATGGATGTGAGAGTTAGACTGTGAAGAAGGCTGAGCGCCGAAGAATTGATGCTTTTGAACTGTGGTGTTGGAGAAGACTCTTGAGAGTCCCTTGGACTGCAAGGAGATCCAACCAGTCCATTCTGAAGGAGATCAGCCCTGGGATTTCTTTGGAAGGAATGATGGTGAAGCTGAAGCTCCAGTACTTTGGCCACCTCATGCGAAGAGTTGACTCATTGGAAAAGACTCTGATGCTGGGAGGGATTGAGGGCAGGAGGAGAAGTGGACAACCGAGGATGAGATGGCTGGATGGCATCACTGACTCCATGGCCGTGGGTCTGGGTGAACTCTGGGAGTTGGTGATGGACAGGGAGGCCTTGCGTGCTGCGATTCATGGGGTCGCAAAGAGTCGGACATGACTGAGCGATTGAACTGTACTGTACTGAAACAGCATATTAAAAAGCAAAGACATTACTTTGTCAACAAAGGTCTGTCTAGTCAAGGCTGTGGTTTTTCCAATGGTCATGTATGGAAGTGAGAGTTGGGCTACAAAGAAAGGTGAGTGCCAAAGAGTTTATGCTTTTGAACTGTGGTGTTGGAGAAGACTCTTGACAGTCCCTTGGACTGCAAGGAGATCCAACCAGTCTATCCTAAAGGAAAATATCCTGGGTGTTCATTGGAAGGACTGATGTTGAAGCTGAAACTCCAATACTTTGGCCACCTGATGCGAAGAGCTGACTCATTTGAAAAGACCCTGATGCTGGGAAAGATTGAGGGCCAGAGGAGAAGGGGACGACAGAGGATGAGATGGTTGGATGGCATCACCAACTCAATGGACATGAGTTGGGTAAACTCCGGGAGTTGGTAATGGACAGGGTGGCCTGGCGTGTTGCTGTTCATGGGGTTGCAAAGAGTCAGACAGGCCTGAGCGACTGAACTGAACTGAACTGAAGCTGAAGAGAATTTAATAGACCTACCAAATAGATGGGGGGTGAGTGTGTGTGAGTGAGTGCGTTTGTGTGTGTGTGTGTGTGTGTAAAATCCATATATTTAAAGCTGACAAAATTAAAAGCAAAAATTTAAAAATCTACCCTGTGACTATTTGAAAACACCTATCTTAATAAGTGATAAATCAGATTGATATCAATCAGTACAAGTAAGGAAAATCTGAATGGAAAAACAAGTAAGGAAAATCTGAATGGAACAACAAAATTGCTTGGCTCACTGCAGGATTTCCCAAACTTCTCTGATCAGGCTTATTGAATGAGAATTTCCAGAAGAGAGACTCAGAAGCTGTATTTTAAAAAAAGAGCCTCAAATAACTCATCATATAGAAAGTTTGGTAAATACTGACCTTATGAATTAATAAAGACCCTGGACCCAGTTCTTTTCAAGTTACACGGAACATTTACAACAATGTAACACAAAATACAAACAAATGTTTTGGCCATATAGGAAGTTAGAGTAATTTCCAAAGAATTGATTTCACATGGAATTCTATCTCTGACCATAATTAAATTAATATTAAAAAATAAAAATAAATTTCACACTCATGTATATACATATAGAATAAAACAAAGATAATATTGGGAATTAAAAACATTTTAATAGCTCATGAGTTAAAGAAAAACTAAAAATTACTTAGAATTATAGAATAAAGAAAAAATTATAACTCAAAACTTTGTAAATGTTGGTGAATGTTATGTAGTGGGAATTTTTAGAGTGAAACACTTTATGAGACATATTAATGAGCTCGGCATTTATCTTAAAACGCTGGTAAAGAATGAACAAATAAACTCAAAGAAAGTAGAAGAAGAAAATGAAAATAAATGCAGAAGATAATGAGCAAGAAAATGACATCAAAGTTAAAAACTAGTTTTCTAAGATATCAAAAAATTGACAATTCTGGACAGTCTGATCACTAAAACAAAAGATAAAGTTCAAAGAAACACTTTAAAGGATGAAAATTGCAGCTACAGCAGAGATTTTTTAAAATGTTCTGATGCCCCAGTTTTTTAAAAACTCTGAAGAAATGGTTCTTTTCATAAAATAATAAATGAAATTGACTCAAGACAAAATAGAAATTGTGAGTAGATCTGTATGTCTTAAAACCAGTAAACAGTTTAAAAATATCTTCATAGAAGGAAGATGCTATGCACAGAGGGTTTTAGAGATGAATTCCGGCAAACATTTGAGGGAGATGATTCTAATCTTGGCATAGAAAAATAGAGAACAGTCCATAACTTACCTGATGAGGCTAAATAGCATTGAGAACCAAAACAGATAATAACCTGTGAAATGGCATTAAGGAACAGCCTTGCAATATGGATATTAATCTATTGATTTTTTTGACTGATAAGTTATTTTTAAAATTTTATTAGTGGTATAATTATTTTACTAGCATAATAGAATTCAAGTTATGTTATTATTAGTGTGTAAAAGCTTAGAATTGTTATATCCTTCTGTTGAACTGAAAGTTTGTTTGATTATTATTCAGTGAACTTCTCCATCCATGTGTGTGTGTGTTCAGTTGTGTTAGACTCTTTGCAGCCCCAGGGACTGCAGCCCACCAGGCTCGTTTGCCCACAGAATTTACCAGTCAAGAATACTGGAGTAGGTTGCCATTTCCTACTCCAGGGGATCTCCTCCACCCAGGGATCGAACCTGTGTCTCTTGTCTCCTGCATTGGCAGGTGAATTCTTTACCACTAGTGCCACCTGGAAAGGCCCTACTCTATTTCTAGTAATGCTTTTTGCCTTAACTTATATTTGTGCAGTATAAATTAACTTCACCAGCTTTCATTTAATTAACACTTGTCAGGTATATCATTTTTTCATCCTTTCCCACTTGTCTGTGTCTTTATGTTTCAAGTATGGCTTTTATACACAGCTAGAGCTGGACTATTTTCTTAAATCCAGTCTGACATCTATGTATTTTAACAGAAGAATCAGTTCACTTGCATATATTTTGGTTAATCTCTACCAGCAATCTGAGCTTTTTCTTTGTCCTGCTTTTCCTCTTGTATTCTTTAAGTGGTAGACATACTATCATTCAGTTCTTTTTATTTATTTTTGGCTGTTCTGGATCTTCATTGCTGCATGGACTTTTCTCTAGCTGTGGGGAATGGGGGCTACTCTCTAGCTGTGGTGCACGAAGTTCTCATTGTGGTGGCTTCTCTTGTTATGGAGCCCTGGCTCTAGGTGGGTAGGCTTCAGTAGTTGCCAATCCTGGGCTCTAGAGCACAGGCTCAATAGTTACGGCACATGGGCTTAATGGCTCCATGGCATGTGGGATCTTCCCACATCAGGGATAGAACCCATGTCTCCTGCATTGGCAGGAAGATTCTTTACTACTGAGCCACCAGGGAAACCCTGTAGGTTGTCTTTACATTTAGTTTATTGTTTCCTTTGCTGTGCAAAAGCTTTTGAGTTTAAGTAATTCCCATTTGCTTATTTTTGTTTTTATTTCCATCATTCTGGGAGATGAATCAGAAAAGATATTGCTGCAATTTGTGTCACAGTGTTCTGCCTGCTCTTTTATTCATTAGCTTATAGTTCTTTGCAACTTTCAATTATTTTTAGTCTCCATATTGAGCATAAATATTTTTTATTTGTTCAATATTTGTTTAGATTTATTCTCTTTTAAAATATTTTATTTATTAGTCCTTGAATCTGAGACCTTCTTTATGGTAAAATATTTTTATCTTTATAAGATCTATCCTTTATATTTTTGCTGAACACAGAATCTGTTGGTAGCAAATGCTCAATTTTTGTTCTTCTAAAGATGTGCTTCTTTAACTCTTTTTGAGTGTTTATTTGAGTATACAATTCTAAATTGAGAGTTATTTGTCTCTCAGAAGATTGAGGCTACTGATTCTCTTGTCTTCTGCCTTCCATTTTTGCCATTGAGAAGGCAGGCCATTAGATTAATTATTCCTTCCTTTTAGCTAGCATGTCTTTTCTCTCTGCTCATGTTTCATTTTCTCTTTGGATTTCCCTGTGATATGTTTTGAAATGGAATTTCATTTTATCTGCTGGGTATTGAACTCATTAGGTTACACAATTTAAAGGTTGTAAGTTTTCAATTGTGAAAAGTGCTCTATCATTACCTTTTAAATAGTTTGTTTTGCATGTAAGTTCATTTTTATCATTTTTTAATATTACACATATAAATGATATCATATGATATCTGTCCTTCCCTCTCTGGCTTATTTCACTCAGTATGATAATCTCTAGGTCCATTGACACTACTGCAGATGCCATTGTTTCATTTTTTTCCCCCTATGGCTGAGTAGTATTCAATTGTGTATATATACCACATCTTCTTTATCCAATCACCTGTCAGGCATTTAAGTTGCTTCCACATTTTGGCTGTTGTAAATAGTGCTGCTATGAACACTAGCATGCATATATCTTTTACAATTGGAGTTTCTTCAGATATAGGCCCAGGAGTGGGATTGCTTGATCATATGGCTACTCTAGATTTAAAAGGAATCTCCATACCATTTTCCATAGTGGCTGAAAAAAGTTTATACTCTCACCAACAGTGTATGTGGGTTCCCATTTCTCCACATCCTCTCCAGCATTTGTAATCTGTAGACTTATTAATGATGACCATTCCGACTGGTGTGTGGTGGTACCTCCTTGTAGTTTTGATTTGCATTTCTCTAATAATTAGTGCTGCAATTCATGGGGTTGCAAAGAGTCGGACATGACTGAGTGACTGAACTGAACTGAATAATTAGAGATATGGAACATCTTTTCATACACCTATTGATCATCTGTATTATGTCTTCTTTGGAGAAAAGTCTATTTAGGTCTTCTGCCCACTTTTCTGCTAGGTTGTTCAGCTTTTTGTTGTTAAGTTGCATGAGCTATTTATATATTTTGGAAATTAATCCCTTGTTAGTCACATCATTTGTAAATATTTTCTCCCTTTCTGTAGGCTGTCTTTCATTGTTTATGGTTTATTTTGCCGTGAAAATGCTTATTAGTTTGATTAAGTCCATTTGTTTACTTTTGTTTTTATTTCTTTTGCTTTGGGAGACTACCAGATACATTTTCTTAATATGGCATCTTTTGAGGGGGATGGGTCTTTCAACTCTAGATTTGATAAATAAAAGAAGATTGGTTAAGATGTATAAAAAATTTTCTAAATGTCTACCTTAAATATAAACATATGTACAAAACCCAGAAAATTTGCAAATGAAGCTAGAATATAATCCCATAGAGCTATGGTATTGCTGAATTTTTACTAGGAGCAGCTGGCAGAGTCTTTAGTTGTAATAATGATTCTGTGGTATCCACTGATCTTTCCTTTTTAATAGTGCTGATCCACATTAGTGGATATTTTAGTTTCTGAGGATTTGTAGAGTGGAAGGCAGTTACTAATATCTCCAGTAAGAATGAAGAGGCTGGGCCAAAGTGGGAACAATGCTCAGTTGTGGATCTGTCTGATGGTGAAAGTAAAGTCTGATGCTCTTAAGGAACAAAATTGAATAGGAACCTGGAATGTTAGGCCCATGAATCAAGGTATATAGAACATGATCAGGAGATGGCAGGATTGGACACTTACATCTTAGAAATCAGTGAATGAAAATGGATGGGAATGGGCGAATTTAACTCAGATGACCATTATATCTACTACAAGTGGGCAAGAATACCTTAGAAGAAATGGAGTAGCCCTCATAGTCAACAAAAGTCCAAAATGCAGTACTTGGGTGCCATCTCAAAAACAACAGAATGATCTTGTTTCATTTCCAAGGCAAATTATTCAACATCACAATAACTCGCCTATGTTCCAACCACTGATGTCAAAGAAACTGAAGTTGACTTGTTCTATGAAGACATATAACATCTTTTAGTGAAAGTGAAAGCCATTTAGTCATATCTGATTCTTTGTGACCCCCATGGACTGTAGCCTGCCAGGCTCCTCTGCCCATAGAACTCTCTAGGCAAGAATACTGGAGTGGGTTGCCATTCCCTTCTCCAGAAGATCTTCCTGACCCAGGATTCAAACCTGGATCTTCTGCACTGCAGACAGATTCTATACTGTCTGAGCCACCAGGGAAGACCGACACCTTCTAGAACTAACAGCAAGAAAATTTTCCTTTTCATCATAGAGGATTGGAACGCAAAAGCAGGCAGTCAAGAATATCTGGACTAACCAGCAAATTTGACCTTGGAGTACAAAATGAGGAAGCAGGGCGAAGACTAACAGTTTTTTTAAGAGAACATGTTGGGCATAGCAAATACCCTTTTCCAACAACCTAAGAAACAACTCTACACATGGACATCACCAGAGAGTCAAACTGAAATCAGATTGATTATGTTCTTTGCAGCTGAAGATGGAGAAGCTCTATGCAGTCAGCAAAAATAAGACCTGAAGCTGACTGTGAGCCAGATCATGAGCTCCTTATTGCAAGAGTCAGGCTTAAATTGAGCAAAGTAGGGAAAAACCACTAGGCCATTCAGGTATGACCTAAATCAAATTCCTTATGATTATACACTGGGGATGACAAATAGATTCAAGGGATTGGATCTGGTAGACAGAGTGCCTGAAGAACTATGGATGGAGGTTCGTAACGCTGTACAGGAGGCAATGACCAAAACCATCCTCAAGAAAAGGAAATGGAAGAAGGAGAAATGGTTGTCTCTACAAACAGCTAAGAAACAAATAGAAGTGCAAGGCAAGGGAGAAAGGGAAAGAATGCAGAGTTCCAGGGAATAGCAAGGAGAGATAAGAAGTCCTTAAATGAAAAATGCAAAGAAATAGAGGGAAAAATAGAATTGGAAAGACTATAGATCCCTTCTAGAAACTTGGAGATATCAAAGAAACATTTCATGCAAGGATTCAATTCAATTCAATTCAGTCATTCAGTCGTGTGTGACTCTTTGCGATCGCATGAACCGCAGCACACCAGGCCTCCCTGTCCATCACCGACTCCCAGAGTCCACCTAAACCCATGTCCATTGAGTTAGTGATGCCATCCAACAATCTCATTCTCTGTCGTCCCCTTCTCCTCCTGCCCCCAATCCCTCCCAGCATCAGGGTCTTTTCCAGTGAGTCAGCTCTTCGCATCAGGTGGCCAAAGTATTGGAGTTTCAGCTTCAACATCAGTCTTCCATTGAACACCCAGGACTGATCTCCTTTAGGATGGACTGGTTGCATCTCCTTGCAGTCCAAGGGACTCTCAAGAGTCTTTTCCAACACCACAGTTCAAAAGCATCAATTCTTTGGAGCTCAATTTTCTTTATAGTCCAACTCTCACATCCATACATGACCACTGGAAAAACCATAGCCTTGACTAGATGGATCTTTGTTAACAAAATAATGCAAGGATGGGCATGCTAAAGAACAGAAAGAGTAAGGACCTAACAGAAGCAGAAGAGATTAAGAAAACATGGCAAGAATATACAGCAAGACTATTTAAGAAATGTTGCAATGACCTGGATAACCATGATGATGTAGTCACTCACCTAGAACTGGACATCCTGGAGTGTGAAAACAAGTGGGCCTTAGGAAGCATTACTAGGAACAAAGCAATGGAAGTGACAGGATTCCAGCTGAGCTATTTAAATTCTAAAAACTGATACTATTAAAGTGCCACATTCAATATGCCAGCAAGTTTGGAAAACTCAGCTGTGGCCTGAAAAGGTTAGTTTTCATTCTAATGCCAAAGAATGTTCAAACTACCATACAGTTGTGCTCATTTCACATGCTAGCATGGTTATGGTCAAAATTCTTCAAGCTAGGCTTCAACAGTACATGAACTGAGAACTTCTAGATGTACAAGCTGGATTTAGAAGAGGCAGAGGAACCAGAGATCAAATTGCCAACATTTGTTGGATCACAGAAAAAGCAAAGGAATTCTAGGAAAACATCTACTTCTCCTTCATTGACTATACTAAAGCCTTTGACTGTGTGGATCACAACAAACTGTGGGAAATTCTTTAAGAGATGGTAGTACCAGAACTCCTTACCTGTCTCCTGAAAAACCTGTATGCTGGTCAAGAAGCATCAGTTAGAACTGGACATGGAACAATGAACTGATTCAAAATTGTGAAAGGAGTACATCAAGGCTGTATATTGTCTCCCTGCTTATTTAACTTATATGCAGAGTACATCATGAGAAATGCTGGATTNAACCTGTATGCTGGTCAAGAAGCATCAGTTAGAACTGGACATGGAACAATGAACTGATTCAAAATTGTGAAAGGAGTACATCAAGGCTGTATATTGTCTCCCTGCTTATTTAACTTATATGCAGAGTACATCATGAGAAATGCTGGATTGATGAATCACAAGCTGAAATCAAGATGCTGGGAGAAATATCAACAATTCAGATACTCAGATGATACCACTCTAATGGCAGAAAGAGGAGAGGAACTAAAGAGCCTCTTGATGAAGGTGAAAGAGAAGACTGAACATATTGGCTTGAAACCCAACATTAAAAAAACTAAGCATGGCACTGGTCTCCTCACTTTAAGGGAAATAAAAGAGGAGAGATTGTGGAGAAGGAAATGTCTACCCATTCCAGTATTCATGCCAGGAGAACCCCATGTACAGAGAGAGGTACCAAGTGGGCTACAGTCCATGGGATTGCAAAGAGTCACATATGACTTAGCAACTAAACAACAACAGCTGTATAGCACACGGGACTTTATTCAATATTCTGTGACAAAACATAATGGGAAAGATATTAAAAGAATAATATATTTATATGTAAGTATCTGAATCACTTTGCTGTACAGCATAAATTAATATATTATAAATCAACTATATTTCAATACAATTTTAAAAATGAATAAAAAGGAGGGGTGTAAGTGGAAGCAGTGACAGATTTCATTTTCTTGGGCTCCAAAATCACTGTAGTTGGTGACTGCAGTCATGAAATTAAACGATACTTGCTCCTTTGAAGGAAAGCTATGAATGACAAACCCAGACAGTGTATTCAAAAGCAGAGACATCACTTTGCTGACAAAAGTCCATATAGTCAAAGCTATGGTTTTTTCAGTAGTCATGTATAGATGTTAGAATTGGTCCATAAAGAAGACTGAGCACTGCAGAATTGATGTTTTCAAATTTTGGTGCTGGAGAACACTCTTGATAGAGTTCTGTGGACTGCAAGGAGATCAGACCAGTCAATCCTAAAAGAAATCAACCCTGAGTACTCGTTGGAAGGACTGATGCTGAAGCTGATATTGGCTGACTTGTTGGAAAAGACCCTGATGCTGGGAAGATTGAAGGCAAAAGGAGAAGAGGTGGCAGAGGATGAGACAGTTAGGTAGCATCACTGAATCAACCATGAAGTTGAGCAAACACTGAGAGATTGTGGAGGACAGAGTGTCTTGGCTTGGTACAGTCCCCAGCATTGCAGAGTCAGACACGGCTCAGTGACTGAACAGCAACAACTAAAAGTCAAAGTTCTTGGTGTTCTGTTGCCTTTGTTACTTCATATATTGTGTATGAACTCAAGAAGAATCAACTTGCAACTGCTTACACTCATGAAACACTTTATTTTGAAATACTATCCATGTATTTTTATAACAAAAAGTCTAATGGCTTTTTGAGTTTTGATGGAAAAGAAACAAGAGCAGGATGTGATCCTGGGTTAATGTAGTAAAGAGGCTGTGGGTAAGTTCAGGGTTAAAGACTTAGGGTTTGTTTTGTTTTGTTTTGTTTTGTTTTCTCCAGGTACACTTCCTCCGCTGTCTTAAAAATGTGATGTCTGTATTAATTAAGATACAGATTTAGTTGCTATAATTGGAAGACTGGTGGTGCCAGCTAGACCTCAAGGTTCTATTCCTAATGGAGAAGGGGAGAATGGATATTGGAAACAACCACTGTCTGTGGAAGGGAGTGGTATGAATATGTGTTAAACTGGTAGGTAGTAGACACACCACAAAAGAATCTGAAGTTAAATATTTTTAGCCTTTGTCTGATTGGTAAGAGGAAACCATAGAGGTATTTAAGTACTGAAATACAATGTTCATACCACATGAAAAAGAGATGCCAGAGATAGGAGAAATACCAAAACCAACTTAAAACTGTCAGAATCATATTCAAGTTAATGTTTCCTACTCACATATTCAGTCTTTCTGTGATGTATATAATAAATTATTTCTGCAGCAAAATAGACCTATTTTAGTATAAACATATTAATCACTAAAACTTGCAACCTGGAAAATACATCTCTTTAGAGCATTTAATGAGAGGGACAAAATGGCCTTTGGTGACATACTATTATCTGTCTGTTGAATCCCTTAAAGGGACTTGCTGACATCTACCACAGAATGAGTGCCTAAATTCAATTTAATACTGATCTTTATTCTTAATATTCCCTTGAGTTATTTCTCAAACAATAAATTTAATTAATTTGGTTGATAGGAGAAATTAGAAGTAATTTCATGTGCTCATTCCTCTTTGTGAAATAGGCAAATTGTTATTCATTAGCTTTTCAATTCCCATAAAAGAAAATTTTGACCTAAGTACAAAGTGTTGTTATTGAAAACCCTGAATGAGAGTCAAAATTGTGGGTTTCTCCTAAAAACAATTTTTGGTATTTTTGTATAGGCTTTTATAAAAAGACTTTAAAGGACTTCACTGATGTTTTGACAAAGTGTCAATTCACTTATTTAATGACAAGGAAATTAAGATGTAAGATGGATGTATACCATTCAGCATGACTGACTTAGCTATTTTCCTGTCTGCTTCAGTTTTGTTTTTAATAAATATTACCCAATTAGTGACATAGCAGTCAGCAGTTTTTGTCATCAATTAACTAAAATAATAAGATCAAATTACATTGCTTGATTTCTATGAGGACCAAACTGGCAGAGCACAATTCCATCATCTGTTGGAAAGAATGATCATAAGACCATGTCCTACTGCAATAACTGGCACAACTTTGAGAGGAATTCATACCCAACCAATTTTATTTCTTGCTACAACTGAGTGATGAGCCACTGAGCCTGCAAATATTTTAATTCCATTCCTGTGACATTCAAATCAATCAGTTAGAAGACACTCTCCAGTCAACTATCTCAAACTGTGAGGCTGTGAGGACTCAGCATTCTTTTATTTAACATCTGATTTCTTTCTCACTAATTTGTTTCCGCTCAGTTTCGATTTCAGCACATTGCTCTTTATGCTTTGTTTTTAGGCATCGTGCTCTTGCCCTTTCCCAAATGAAATTTAGTTTTTGAAAGAAAAAAAAGAAAGCCTATTTTAGGTTGAAAAACTGAATACTGGGAAATAAGGATACATTTCACTTGTATACAAATGAAAATCTCAACAGTTCAGTTTCTGTTGTTCAGTAATATAATGCATTGTTCTAAGAATATTAGAAGAATCATTCAGGACTGAAATACTTCTTAATATTGAATCAAAGTAGATGCAAAGCTAACTAAAGGGTTTAAAGTGAGGCTGATAAATTTCTTAAAAGTATTATGAGAGGAAGCCTTATGAGAATGAACTGCTTGTTTTCTTACATGAAAGGAGGGTGAATTTGGCCCACTATGAATTCATGCTTCTTATGTCAACTGGGCTGTCTCTGCTATTTGACAATCCTTTCAGGCCTCTCTTGGAGACTGTGCTCTCTGGCCAAAAGAACAATTTTCTCTGGTCTCAAACCTGAATCTCTACTTCTCCAGGTCTTGACAACTGCCACTTACTCTTGGCTTTTCTGACCAGAGGAAAGCCTTCAACTCTTTGTTTCTTCTGACTCTGCTTCCCCCAGTATGTTCATGAAGAGTCGCATGATCCCAGCTCACTATCTGAGACTTCAGAATAGATCTTGCTTAAGTTAGAGCAGGGGCTCAAGCAACAGTGTACCAAGATAAGTGAAGGTGCTGGTTGTTGATTCCACTCTGACTCTATGGCTAGAGTTGCTAATGGAGCTTCTGCTTTTCTCTTGTTCATCGTGGACACCATCTTACTCAGAAATCACTTCTCCCTACTAGTCTTGATTATTAAAGTTCTGTCTAAACCACCATCCCATTGCTAGAACCTTGACTAGAAGCCCCAGTGCTGCAAGTATCTGCCCCCAGACTCTCTTTTAGCATTCTCTCTATATGTGAATTCCAATGTTCTCTTCCTTGCTACATCCCTTATAGTAGCCATGTAGAAGTAGCTAGACCATCAGCTTCTTGTCACCACCAGCTGGGACACCATGCTCTACTGCCCTGTGTAGATTTCATCTCTCTATCTGTACCTGGTTCTGACCCACAGTCCTGCCATCCCCTGATCATGTCTAATCTCCAATCTCTTGATGAGGACAAATCTCACCAAGGTGATGAGCTCTTTCTGAAACAGTATCTGCTATAAGCTCATTTCTTTTTCCTTTTCATCACTATCAAAAGGAAAAAAAAGTGCTTTCACATCTTTCCAAGCCTAGCTCTAAGAATCCTTGAAACCTATGTCTTTAATCCTCTCTCATCCCCCCTCTTTTAGCTTAGCCAAGGTTTGGATCTCTCAGTTATTCACTCTTTCATCCTCCCTTTTCCTATAGGATCTTTCAGCTCTGCCTTCAAATATACATTGGTTTCCCAGGCTAAAAGGAAAATAAAAACATCTCCTGATCCTGCTGCTAGCATTTAACTATTGCTCTGTTTTCTCCTTCCTTACCTACACAAATGGCCTTTTAGAACAAATGGCCTCTAGTAGCTGTCTATCATCTTACCATCTGTTCCCTCCTTGAAATCTTAGATTGCAGCCTGTTCCTCCTCCCTACCCACACTGGTGAAATGTTTGGTGTCCTCATCAATACATTTGGTGCTATACTATTCATTCTTATTATTCCTGATCTCCCTCTGCAATACTAATCAGCACCCATTTGTTGAGTAGCTACTGTGCACACATGTATGATATCATAAGTGAAACGAATCGCCGGTCTGGGTTTGATGCAAGATGCAGGATGCTTGGGACTGATGCATGGGGATAATCCAGAGAGAAGGTGTGGGGCGGGAGGGGGGATGTGGGGGTCGGGATTGGGAGTTCATGTACACTCGTGGCTGATTCATGTCAATGTATAGCAAAACGAATACAGTATAGTAAAGCAAAACAAACTAAAAACTAAAAAGTAATTAAAAAAATGTTTTAGTTCTTGCAGAATATTTTTCACCAGTAGTGTCCACTTTCACATCTTAGGAATAAATGAATATTTTAAATGTGGAATTTATCTCAAACATGGGTCCAACAAGTGAATAAAATTTGGCTTTAGCTCCTGGTCTGTTCTCTCGCCTCCTCACTGTATGCTAGTCTTGGACACTGGGAATCAACCCCTATGGCACTTAGAGAGGCTTTCCTGCTCAACACCACATCCACATTTGGAAAAATGACTTTTTCTAATAATCTGTGCAGAACATTTAAAGGTACCATTATAAACCACAATGTGAACAGATCTTTGTATGCCCTAGTGACAGAGGCCCCCTCTCTTATGTGAAGTCTCAAGACTCACACACGATAGGCTTGTTATTCTCTGGTGGAAAGTGGAAATGTACCTAACTAGGTTTTCTCTGGGGGACTTCACATTTTACTGGTTAATGAAAACAGCATAAAAAAATCTTATCATCAACAAAGGCACACATATCAGATTGCTCATCTCGCCCCAGAGGTTCATTTTTCCATTGTTCTTGAAAGCCAGATGCATTGCCACCCACCCCTCAATGCTCCTCTCCTGACATACGTGCAATCACACAAACTCAGAGAAATGAAACATTCTAAACATTCTATATAGAAACAGCTGGAGGATAAAATATCTATAGGTATATCTTCAAATGGAAGTGAGTGCTTATACTCAAGCTAACACATGCTGAAGCTTCCTTTATGCAGAGAAAGCTCTGCTTTCAAGGTCATTGTGCTTTACCTATAAATGACTGCATTTCTGTTTCTTTATTCCCTTTTATGATTTTAAGGCATGTCTCTGTGATGCCACATGGAAATAGGGGAAAAGTAATAGTTGATGATTCTGTCTCTAATCCCCTGAGAAATGAGAAATCAAATACATAAACAAGTATCATGAATCAAGAGAGACTATCTACACAAGAAACCTGTAGTCAGTTCAAGACCTGCTTGTTCTCGGATCAGTTTCCCAGCATTTCCTGCTCAGCACTGTGTCCCAGATATGTACACACCAGCTGGCTCCTGTGTCCTCTGATTTACAGTTGGGTGAGGGCAATGGCAGAATCTGAAAGGAGGCTGGAGGGCAAGAGGAAGGAAGAGGCCAGAGCACTTTCCTACCCATCCCACTCTGCCTGGAGTACAGGCTGGACTGAGGCCATTTGGGTTTCATGGCTCCGGTTCCCACTGGACAGGTGCCCCCCAATCCCCACTGTCCCAGTGTCCTCTGGATGGCGCCAGCCCCTGAGCTCTGCTAACACCTTGATTTCCCTTTGTCCCTTCAGCCTAAGAGTGAGAGTCCCTTCCTGAGGTCATTAACCTCTGGATTGCCTCACTGGTCCCTTTCAGTCTTATCCTCTGTGTAACTGATTCCCTGCATTTAATTTCATCTATTCTAAATATTCTGGTGAATCTCCATGGACAGAGGAGATTGACAGGCTAGAATCCATGGGGTCGCAGGGTCAGACGCAACTGAGTGACTCAGCACACATTCTAAATATTCAAAGTGGGTTCTGTCTTCCTGACTGGATCACAGCAGACATTCTGGATATTCAGAAAACCCCAAACAATCTAGTGACTTTTTTCCTCCTTTCATCCAGATATATTATTCAGGGCCAGAGAAAAAACCTAAGTGTAGCACTTTAAAAAGTATACTATCATTTGTTTGTTTAATTACTTGAACTTGAAATTAAAATTATACCTGGAGGCTGAGAGGAGGAGCAATTGGTCTACGAGAGACAAAGGTATAGCAAGACACAAATAATAACTGCTAAAGAAAACACAGCCACCTAGAGGGAGTCACAGTTCAATGCTGTGTAAGGGGCTTGACAACCTGAGATAAGCATGTGAACAGATCAGTATCATAACCAGGTGCGAAAGGTGGAAACACACTTCCTGTGAAACTGAGTTTTAAGCAGGCAAAGAGACTAAGCAGCTTTAGTGGAGAGGCAGGAGTAACATGGCATTTCAGTAGGGAAAAAGCATACGCAGAGTCTTAAGTTATAAGAAGTAAGGAGAAAATGGACTACGTAGGCAGGAGCAAGGAGGTGGGAATAAGTTACGAAGCAGAGTGAGAGATGAGGAGACATAGACACTGGGTGCAGAGTCAGAACAAAAGGAAAGAAGAGAGAAGAGATCTGATTTGACAGACAAAGAGGATTCTGAGGGTGAAGATAAATAACGTTTTTCTAGCTTTATCGCACTTGTGCACCTAGGCTACAAAAACTTAATGTGTTAGGGGATTTGGGGAAATGTTCCTAATAACTGAGAACACAGCACAGACCTGTACATAGAAGCTTTTATGTATTGAGGCTTCTCACATGTTTGGAGGTTAAGTAATTTGTACAAGTTCAAGTGGCCTCCATAAAGACTGAGAGCTAGGTCTCAGGACTTGAGACCGATGCATTTCTTACCATGTCATTCATTTTACAAACCATTGCTGGTGTTACTGGCACACAGAAGGCTGGACTGAATAGATGATTGGTCTGATTGAAAATGGCATATGTTTTGGTTTATGGCTTTGTAACAGGGTCCTTCACGATTTCTCCCCAGCTCCAAGATCCTCTCCATGAACATATGTCCACCTTCCACCCTGGTGACAGAAAGTTCTGATATGACACAGATTTCATCATGACATCCCCATGTTTAAGATCCACTATTTAACTTCTATGCAGAGTACATCATGAGAAACGCTGGGCTGGAAGATGCACAAGCTGGAATCAAGATTGCCAGGAGAAATATCAATAACCTCAGATATGCAGATGACACCACTCTTATGCCAGAAAGTGAAGAGGAACTAAAAAGCCTCTTGATGAAAGTGAAAGAGGAGAGTGAAAAAGCTGACTTAAAGCTCAACATTCAGAAAAGGAAGATCATGGCATCTGGCCCCATCACTTCATGGCAAATAGATGGGGAAACAGTGGAAACAGTGTCTGACTTTATTTTCTGGGCTCCAAAAAGATGGTGATTGCAGCCATGAAATTAAATGATGCTTACTCCTTGGAAGGAAAGTTATGACCAACCTAGATAGCATATTCAAAGCAGAGACATTGCTTTGCCAACTAAGGTCCGTCTAGTCAAGGCTGAGGTTTTTCCAGTGGTCATGTATGGATGTGAGAGTTGGACTGTGAAGAAAGCTGAGCGCCGAAGAATTGATGCTTTTGAACTGTGGTGTCGGAGAAGACTCTTGAGAGTCCCTTGGACTGCAAGGAGATCCAACCAGTCCATTCTGAAGGAGATCAGCCCTGGGATTTCTTTGGAAGGAATGATGCTAAAGCTGAAATTCCAGTACTTTGGCCACCTCATGCAAAGAGTTGACTCATTGGAAGACTGTGATGCTAAGAGGGATTGGGGGCAGGAGGAGAAGGGGACGACAGAGGGTGAGATGGCTGGATGGCATCACTGACTCAGTAGACATGAGTCTGAGTGAACTCCTGGAGTTGGTGATGGACAGGGAGGCCTGGCGTGCTGCAATTCATGGGGTCGCAAAGAGTCGGACATGACTGAATGACTGAACTGAATGCTTCACTACCAGGTGAAGGTAAGTCCATTTCCTTAGTATGGAATATAGATAGGGTTACCAGATTTCACAAATAAAATTATGTACAGGACTCCAATTAAATTTGTATTTTAAGCAATGGACTTTGAAGGGATATAAGTATATTCTGTCCAATATATGGGGCATATGTATATTTAAAAGTTATTGTTTCTCTAAAATTCAAATATAACTGGGTGTCTTGTATTTTATCCATCAACCCCACAAAAGGGAACCTAACCCCTATCTTTGAATCTAGGATCTCGTCACAGCATGGCCCTGATGCCTGACTTCCTAGTCATCTCCAGGACCCCCAGGTCATACCTCCTACCAGGGGTTTATTCATATTTTGCTCTCTGTCTGAACTAGAATTTTTGCATTAAAACTCAGAGCTTGAGGACTGCAGAACTCCAGGTGAGGGAACTCCAGAAACTGTAACCTACTGTTGCTCCTGAAAGCCCCCACCCTCACCAGGTTCCACCTTCCCAGATGGAGGCTACAGCTATGCCCCTGGGCCAGCAACAGATGTCTCAAGCCTAATCTTTTCAGTCTGAAGAGGCTCTGCCTGTTTCCACATGACCAAGTCTTGCTTGCCCCCTAAAATAATCTCCTTCACAGCTTGACAAGTCTTGGCTTTACTCGGGGCTCCCCTGAAAAGCCTCATTCTTCCTGAGGCTGCTCACCTCCTTTTCTAGACTGGCTATCCCTACTGTGATCACTAGCTGATCCATGGATCATCCATGGAAACTTCCAGCCATGTGTTTACAGGTATCCAGCTCCTGCCCACACCCAACAGAGCTCTGCAGCAAAGCTGCTTTCATGAACTATGGCTCAAATGATGTTCATGCTTTTACTAAACTAGTTTCTTCCACGTCTTAATACCTGTCCCTTGGGTGAGTAAACAACTTTTGAACTGAAAATTAACCTATGGCATTGAAATTCTTTGAACTCGGGCGACGTAAACTGTAAGCAAAGAATTAAGTATATTTTCTGTCATGCCATGGGGAATAAGAATAATGAGTTTAGTCGAGTTACTGTGTGTGAGGATATCCTGACCTTGAGTCTACAATAATACCCTCATCTGAGGAAGGGCTCCTTCTTGACATCAAAGGGAACATTGCTGTCCATTTTGAGGTGACTTACAGATAATGATGAGACTGTGAGCTTCTAGCAGGATGTCTCTGGATAAATAAGCAAAAACTACACAATTTTTACCAGTGTACCATTCAGTTCAGTTCAGTCGCTCAGTCGTGTCCAATTCTTCATGACCTCATGGACTACAGCACGCCAGGCCTCCCTGTTTATCACCAACTCCTGGAGTTTGTTCATACTCATGTCCATTGAGTCAGTGATGCCATTCAGTCATCTCATCCTCTGTCGTCCCCTTCTCCTCCTGCTTTCAATCTTTCCCAGCATCAGGGTCTTTTCAAAAGAGTCAGCTCTTTGCATCAGTAACCAAAATATTGGAGTTTCAGCTTCAGCATCAGTCCTTCCAATGAATATTCAGGACTGATTTCCTTTAGGATGGACTGGTTGGATCTCCCTGCAGTCCAAGGGACTCTCAAGAGTCTTCTCCAACACCACAATTCAAAAGCATCAATTCTTCGGTGCTCAGTTTTCTTTATAGTCCAACTCTCACATCCATATGTGACTACTGAAAAAACCATAGCTTTGACTAGACAGACCTTTGTTGGCAAAGCAATGTCTCTGCTTTTTAACATGCTGTCTAGGTTGGTCATAACTTTCCTTCCAAGGAGTAAGCGTCTTTTAATTTCATGGCTGCAGTCACCATCTGCAGTGATTTTGGAGCCTAAGAAAATAAAGTCTGTCACTGTTTCCATTGTTTTCCCATCTATTTACCATGAAGTGATGGGACTGGATGCCATGATCTTAGTCTTCTGCATGTTGAACTTTAAGCCAACTTTTCCCTCTCCTCTTTCACTTTCATTGGGAGGCTCTTTAGTTCTTCTTCACTTTCTGCCATAAGGTTGGTGTCATCTGCATATGTGAGGTTATCGGTATTTCTCCCGGCAATCTTGATTCCAGCTTGTGCGTCTTCCAGCCCAGCATTTCTCATGATGTACTCTGCATGTAAGTTAAATAAGCAGGGTGACAATATACAGCCTTGACGTACTCCTTTTCCTATTTGGAACCAGTCTGTTGTTTCATGTCCAGTTCTAACAGTCTAAGTGTACCATTCAGTTCAGTTCAGTTCAGTCGCGCAGTCGCGTCCGACTCTTTGCGACCCCATGAATCGCAGTACGACAGGCCTCCCTGTCCATCACCAACTCCGGGAGTTCACTCAGACTCACGTCCATTGAGTCCATGATGCCATCCAGCCATCTCATCCTCTGTCGTCCCCTTCTCCTCCTGCCCCCAATCCCTCCCAGCATCAGGGTCTTTTCCAATGAGTCAACTCTTTGCATAAGGTGGCCAAAATACTGGAGCTTCAGACCTGTCAAAAACTGCAACACAACAAAACTACACCTGTGTTTAGGCCCTTTTTCTCTCAGGCAAAGAACCACACAGATAGTCCATATATATATATATAGCACCTTGCACTAAAATGTCTACAGGAAAAAAAACCCACTTCAAAACCCTTCCTTTTTGACTTTACAAAGCATTTCAATGTCACAATAATTCTCAAGAGGCTGAGGAAGTTGTGTCATAGGCCAGGTCAATCTGTCCTTTCCTGAAGCAGAGATATAGAGCAAAGAGTAGAGGAAACAGTGCACTCTTGGTGGGGGTGGGCATTATAAGAGGTGACTCAGCTCCAGTTATCTTTGTGTGTGCTAAGTCGCTTCAGTTGTGTCCAACTCTTGGTGACCCCATAGACTGTAGCCTGCCAGGCTCCTTTGTCCATGGACTTCTCCAGGAAAGAATCCTGGAGTGGGTTGCCATGCCCCTCTCTGGGAGATCTTCCTGACCCATGGATAGAAGCCATGTCTCTTAGGTCTCCTGTATTGGCAGACAGGTTCTTTATCACTAGTGCCAACCAGGCCTCAGTATTGTGTATCTTTATAAAGAGTTACAAACTGAGAGAGTAGCACTAACATATATACACAATCGTGTGTGAAATAGACAGCTAGTGGGAAGCTGCTATATAACACAGGACACTCATCCTGGTGAGAGGAAGAGGACATATGTCTGATTCATGTTGTTGTACAGCAGAAACCAATAAAACACTTTAAAGCAATTATCCTCCAATTGAAAATAAATAAAAATAAATTAAAAAATAATTACCAGTATTCTTTAGAAGTCCTTCAGAGTTACTGGGACAAAAGCGGGTCCATGGGAGCGGGTTGGTCCATGGTTACTGGGACAAACTGCTTATTCATGCTCATTCCTTGCAAACTTTTTTTTTTGGTTTATGAGTTAAATAATAATCATAATACAGAACAAATACATATAAGGACAACCACATCAGACTAATTGGCACGGGTTATGTAAAACTCCTTGGAGAAATCTAGATTTGGCATTAAAAGGAAAAAAGGAGCCTCATTTTTTAGAAAAGAGGACAACCAATTCGTGAAGATGCTCCTCATCCCCTTTTAGCACTTTGGGCCTCATTCTGTGTGTGAAATAGCTGAGTAGATTTCCTGTGGTCTATCAGAGTGCTTTCCACAACGTGCAAGAAAAATTAAAGGATATTATTGGATTAAAAACAAGCAAACACTGTGCTCATTCTGTCAAACAGTCACGATGTGCCATGCTCAGAAAATAGGTTGTGCTCATTTTCATTGATTTATTTCAAAACTTCTCTCAGTCAAAAGGTCCTTGGAGGTTTAATAAATTTATGCTATAGACTGTAGCAGATAGATTAGGTGGGATTGGTGAAATACACCCATTAACATATAAATCCAATGCCTTATCAAGAGTACATTTCAAAGTTGGTGACAGGACCTAAAAATCATCATTTAGTAGCATTACTTTCAGCAGCATTTTCATTTGACACGGATGCATTGGTGATTTAGTGCCATGACTGCAAAATGTCAAGAGGATTTATTGACATGAAGCAGATCAATTTACATTAGGAAATAGGAACAAGACTTAAACATCCCTTTTCTGATCTAAGACATTGTTTTGTTCTAAGCAGCGGGGACTGAAGTAATATCTAATTAGAGCCTCATTATTAACATTATAATTATTTTTTCTTAAATTATACTCTAAAGTAAATAGCAGTTGTGTCTAGGACTCATGGAAGAAAATAAAAGCGATAGTATTCACTGGCAGTAATAGTTTCTAGTTTCATCAACCTCAAGTAATAATTCTATCAATTATCATGTAAGGAGTCAATTGCTAAGTAAATCCAGAATCTTTTTAGAGAAAGAAATGGGAGAGAAATACCAGTTTGTTGAACTATATCAAATACAGTCATAATGAATCCCTCCTGCCATGTTGATGGTTATTTCCATGGAAACAAGGCTTACAAAAATAGCTTATATTCTGTTTTGCTTAGGAAATCAAGTTTACATGTTTCCTTCAGCACAATTACTAAAATTGGCTCTGAGAGTTATACTGGGTTTAATATTGCTCCTAAGCAAGTATGCTAAGGCAGTGGTCCCCAACCTTTTTGGCACAAGGAACAAGTTTCATGGAAGACAATTTTTCCATGGACCAGGGTAGAGGGGATGGCTTTGGAATGATTCAAGTGCATAACATTTATTGTGCACTTTATTTCTAATCTAATGCCGCCTTGAGGTACTGGTCCACAGCCCAGAAGTTGGGGGCACCTGTGACAAGGGCTATGGTAGACGTATGAGCGTAGCTCACAAACAGCACAGAGAGGGGTCACAAAAGTTCAGGCTGCCCAGGAAGATTTCTGGGGAGGGTTGATGCCTACACTGACTTGAAGAATAAACAGGTATTAGTTGAATGAAGGAAGAGCTGTCCAGGCGGAAGAAATGAAAGAGTAACAAGAAAAATAGTAGAGAAACAGGTTCAGTTCAGTTCAGTCACTCAGTTGTTTCCAACTTTTTGCAACCCTACAGACTGCAGCATGCCAGGCCACCCTCTCCATCACCAACTCCCGGAGTTTACTCAAACTCATGTCCATAGAGTTGGTGCCATTCAACCATCTCATCCTCTGTCATCCCTTCTCCACCCAATTTCCATCTTTACCAGCATCAGGGTCTTTTCCAAGGAGTCAGTTCTTCACATCAGGTAGCCAAAGTATTGGAATTTCAGCATCAGTCCTTCCAATGAATATTCAGGACTGATCTCCTTTAGGATGGATTGGTTGGATCTCCTTGCAGTCCCAGGGACTCTCAAGAGTCTTCTCCAACACCACAGTTCAAAAGCATCAGTTCTTCGGTGCTCAGCTTTCTTCACAGTCCAACTCTCACATCCATACATGACCACTGGAAAAACCATAGGCTTGACAGACCTTTGTTGGCAAAGTAATGTCTCTGCTTTTGAATATGCTGTCTAGGTTGGTCATAACTTTTCTTCCAAAGAGTCAGCGTCTTTTAATTTCATGGCTGCAGTCACCATCTGCAGTGATTTTGGAGCCCAAAAAAATAAAGTCTGACATTGTATCAATGTTTCCCCATCTATTTCCCATGTAGTGATGGGACCAGATGCCATGATCTTTGTTTTCTGAATGTTGAGCTTTAAGCCAACTTTTTCACTCTCTTCTTTCACTCTCATCAAGAGGCTTTTTAGTTCCTCTTCACTTTCTGCCATAAGGGTGGTGTCATCTGCCTATCTGAGGTTATTGATATTTCTCCCAGCAATCTTGATTCCAGCTTGTACTTCTTCCAGTCCAGTGTTTCTCATGATGTACTATGCATAGAAGTTAAATAAGCAAGGTGACAATATAGAGCCTTGACGTACTCCTTTTCCTATTTGGAACCAGTCTGTTGTCCTATGTCCAGTTCTAATTGTTGTTTCATGACCTGCATATAGATTTCTCAAGAGGCAGGTCAGGTGGTCTGGTATTCCCATCTCTTAAAGAATTTTTGGCAGTTTATTGTGATCCACACAGTCAAAGGCTTTGGCATAGTCAATAAAGCAGAAATAGATGTTTTTCTGGAACTCTCTTGCTTTTTCCATGATCCAGCAGATGTTGGCAATTTGATCTCTGTTTCCTCTGGCTTTTCTAAAACCAGCTTGAAAATCTGGAAGTTCACAGTTCACATATTGCTGAAGCCTGGCTTGGAGAATTTTGAGCATTACTTTACTAGTGTGTGAGATGAGTGCAATTGTGCGGTAGTTTGAGCATTCTTCGGCATTGCATTTCTTAGGGATTGGAATGAAAACTGACCTTTTCCAGTCCTGTGGCCACTGTTCAGTTTTCCAAATTTGCTGGCATATTGAGTGCAGCACTTTCACAGCATCATCTTTCAGGATTTGAAATAGCTCACTGAAATTCCATCAGCTCCATTGCAGCCATGAAATTAAAAGACGCTTACTCCTTGGAAGGAAAGTTATGACCAACCTAGATAGCACATTCAAAAGTAGAGATATTACTTTGCCTACTAAGGTCTGTCTAGTCAAGGCTATGGTTTTTCCAGTAGTCACGTATGGATGTGAGAGTTGGACTGTGAAGAAAGCTGGTCGCGAAGAACTGATGCTTTTGAACTGTGGTGTTGGAGAAGACTCTTGAGAGTCCCTTGGACTCAAGGGAGATCCAGCAAGTCCATTCTGAAGGAGATTGGCCCTGGGATTTCTTTGGAAGGAATGATGCTAAAGCTGAAGCTCCAGTACTTTGGCCACCCCATGCGAAGAGTTGACTCATTGGAAAGGGCTCTGATGCTGGGAGGGATTGGGGGCAGGAGGAAAAGGGGACGACCAAGGATGAGATGGTTGGATGGCCTCACTGACTCCATGGGCGTGGGTCTGGGTGAACTCTGGGAGTTGGTAATGGACAGGGAGGCCTGGTGTGCTGCGATTCATGCGGTCGCAAAGAGTCAGACACGACTGAGCGACTGAACTGAACTGAACTGAACCACTAGCTTTGTTCGTAGTGATGTTTCTTAAGGCCCACTTGACTTCACATTCCAGGATGTCTGGCTCTAGGTGAGTGATCACACCATCGAGATTATCTTTGTCATGAAGATATTTTTGTATAGTTCTTCTGTCTATTCGGGCCACCTCTTCTTAATATCTTCTGCTTCTGTTAGGTCCATACCATTTCTGTCCTTTATTGAGCCTATCTTTGCATGGAATGTTCCCTTGGTATCTCTAATTTTCTTGAAGAGATCTCTAGTCTTTCCTATTCTGTCGTTTTCCTCTATTTCTTTGCATCGATCACTGAGAAACGTTTTCTTATCTCTTCTTGCTATTCTCTGGGACTCTGCATTCAGATGCTTATATCTTTCTTTTTCTCCTTTGCTTTTTGCTTCTCTTCTTTTCACAGCTATTTGTAAGGCCTGCCCAGACATCCATTTTGCTTTTTTTGCATTTCTTTTTCTTGGGAATGGTCTTGATCCCTGTCTCCTGTATAATGTCAGGAACCTCTATCCATAGTTCATCAGGCATTCTATCTATCAAATCTAGTCCCTTACATCTATTTCTTACTTCCACTGTATAATCATAAGGGATTTGATTTAGGTCATACCTGAATGGTCTAGTAGTTTTTCTACTTTCTTCAATTTCAGTCTGAATTTTGCAATAAGGAGTTCATGATCTGAGCCACAGTCATCTCCTGGTCTTGTTTTTGTTGACTGTATAGAGCTTCTCCATCTTTGGCTGCAAAGAATATAATCAATCTGATTTCGGTGTTGACCATCTGGTGATGTCCATGTGTAGAGTCTTCTCTTGTGTTGTTGGAAGAAGGTGTTTGCTATGTCCAGTGCATTTTCTTGACAAAACTCTATTAGTCTTTGCCCTGCTTCATTCTGCATTCCAAGGCCAAATTTGCCTGTTACTCCAGGTGTTTCTTGACTTCCTACTTTTGCATTCCAGTCCCCTATAATGAAAAGGACATTTTTTGGGGGTGTTAGTTCTAAAAAGTCTTGTAGATCTTCATAGAACTGTACAAAACTCTATTAGTCTTTGCCCTGCTTCATTCTGCATTCCAAGGCCAAATTTGCCTGTTACTCCAGGTGTTTCTTGACTTCCTACTTTTGCATTCCAGTCCCCTATAATGAAAAGGACATTTTTGGGGGGTGTTAGTTCTAAAAAGTCTTGTAGATCTTCATAGAACTGTTCAACTTCAGCTTCTTCAGCATTACTGGTTGGGGCATAGACTTGGATTACGGTGATATTGAACGGTTTGCCTTGGTTTGAACAGAGATCATTCTGTCGTTTTTTGAGATTATATCCAAGTACTGCATTTCAGACTCTTTCGTTGACCATGATGACTACTCCATTTCTTCTAAGGGATTCCTGCCCACAGTAGTAGATATAATGGTTATCTCAGTTAAATTTACCCATTCCAGTCCATTTTAGTTCGCTGACTCCTAGAATGTCGACATTCACTCTTGCCATCTCCTGTTTGACTACTTCCAATTTGCCTTGATTCATGGACCTGACATTCCAGGTTCCTATGCAATACTGCTCTTTACAGCATCTGACCTTGCTTCTATCACCAGTCACATCCACAACTGGGTATTGTTTTTGCTTTGGCTCCATCCTTTCATTCTTTCTGGAGTTATTTCGCCACTGATCTCCAGTAGCATATTGGTCACCTACTGACATGGGGAATTCATCTTTCAGTATCCTATCATTTTGCCTTTTCATAGTCTTCATGGGGTTGTCAAGGCAAGAATACTGAAGTGGTTTGCCATTTCCTTCTCAAGTGGCCCATGTTTTGTCAGAACTCTTTACCATGACTCAGCTGTCTTGGGTGGCCCTCCACATTGTGACTCATAGTTTCATTGAGTTAGACAAGGCTGTGGCCCATGTGATCAGTTTGATTAGTTTTCTATGATTGTAGTTTTCATTCTGTCTGCCCTCTGCTGCTAAGTCACTTCAGTCATGTTTGACTCTGTGTGACCCCATAGATGGAAGCCCACCAGGCTTCTCCATCCCTGGGATTCTCCAGGCAAGAACACTGGAATGGGTTGCCATTTCTTCTCCAGTTCAGGGAAGTGAAAAGTGAAAGTGAAGTTGCTCAGTCGTGCCCAACTCATATTGACCCCATGGACCAGAGCCCACCAATCTCCTCTGTCCATGGGATTTTTCAGGCAAGAGTACTGGAGTGGAGGACTAAGAATAAGAGGTTTATGGAAGCTTATGGGAGAGACTGACAAGGGGGAAATTGGGTCTTGTTCTGATGGGTGGGGCCATGCTCAGTAAACCTTTAATCCAACTGTCTGTTGATGGGCAGGGCCGTGTTCCGTTCCTGTTGTTTGACCTGAGACCAAACTATGGTGGAGGTAATGAAGATAATGGTGACCTCCTTTAAAAGGTCCCATGCATGCACTGCTGCACTCCATGCCCCCAACCCTGCAGCAGGCCGCCGCCAACCCATGCCTCCACCAGAGACTCCTGGACACTCACAGGCAAGTCTGGGTCAGTCTCTTGTGGTGTTACTGCTCCTTTCTCCTGGGTCCTGGTGTGCACAAGGCTTTGTTTGTGCCCTCCAAGAGTCTGTTTTCCCTGCCCTGTGTAAGTTCTGGTGGCTCTGTGGTTGGGGTTATAACGGCAACCTCCTCCAAGAGGGCTTATGCCACACCCAGGCATAAATCTTAGTAAAGTAATCATTTGTAAAATATACAATTTTTTTAGGAAGTTATAGTCACATAAACAGTGTTTCACAACCAGAAATACTCTGGGTACTCTAGGTAACTATTGTGTACATAGATATTCTAGGTAGAGATATTCTAGATATTCTAGGTACATAACTAGAAAATTCTAGGTATTTTATTGCTCACAAAGGACAAGTAATTATTCAGAGTTCTTCTTTTCCCTTTCCTAATCTCTGTATCAACAAAATGATCTAATGTCTTGAAAACACTGAACAAGCAAGTACTCAGATATTGAATAAACCATTTGACTCATTCATTTGGTTTTGCTTGGATATTAAGAAGGAATGTGGATGGGACCCATTGATTTGGGTGTGACTTTTGGTGACTGACAGTTTGAGTTCCTTGTTTTTCTTCTTGTAATTTTCTCACCCTAGTAACTATCATTTCTATTCTCTGAGCCTTCTCCAAGAAGGAACCCACATGCATGTGAGCTCAATACTGTCTACTAGTGTAGGGTTATGAGGGCTTCCTTGCTGGCTCAGTGATAAAGAATCCACCTGCCAATGCAGGAGACACAGGTTTGATCCCTGGGTCAGGAAGCTTCCCTAGAGAAGGAAAATGGCAACCCCCTCCAGTATTCTTGCCTGGGAAATCCTATAGACAGAGGAGCCTGGAAGGCTATAGTCAATGGGGGTAGCACAGAATTAGACATGCTTTAGTGACTTAGAGTGAGCAGGAATCACAGGAACATTTCACACAGCATAAATAGCCTTCTGTCCTCAGCTTGGCTGAGTTCTCTCTTTTCATTTCTCCCTTCTCTCCCTTCCTTCTCCAGAGCCACATAAATTCTTCCTCTAATGCATAGCACTTCAGCACTCAGGTTTTGAAGAGCCCACACTGTTCCCCAAGCATTTTCTACCAAATACAGTGTTCTAAGAGGAATTTAGTGATAATGTTTTTCTTCTTACAGTAGAAATTTTATTCAACCTCAAGGTAAGTTCTTTCCCATTCTTGGAATTTATGATTTTGTATCTTTAATACCTCACTTTTTTCAGACTTCCATTGAGAAAAACAGAAGCCATCACAATAAAGCTCCCTTATCTTCCCATGATCAGTTTAATAAATTTATCTGGGTTGGCAATGACCTTTACCTCCCTTCTCCGTGTTATGATGAAAAAGTGTCTCTGCTCAATAAAGCTAAAAGTTCATTGTGTTCTCTGGGTCCTTTCTCCTCGGCTTTCTTAAGCTTTTTACTCTGTTATTCCTCTCTCCAGCATCACTAATTTCTCCTGGTCAGTGGGATCTTCTCCATTAGTATATAAAATTTCTTCCATCTCTCATCTTGAACAAAATTGTAAACTAACTTATGTTCCTCTTTAGCTGCCAGCCCAGCTCTTTATTCCCCTTTACAGAATGTTTAAAAGGCTGTATATGCTGTTTTGATTTCCCCACCTTCAAGTAACTCTTCAACCCATTATAATCTACCTTTTCCCTTCATCCTACTGCTGGAAAAAGTTATCAAAAGCACCGGTGTTGTAAAACACAGCATGTCGTAAAACACAATGGACACTTTTCTCTCTTCTTTCTTGACTTCTTACAAGCATCTGGAAAGCTGATCATTTCCTTCTTTCTGGGCACATGGCTTATCTTTGTTTCTAACTCCACGTTTGCCTGGTTTACCTCTTAGCTCTCATGCTTTTCTTTTTCAGTCTCCTTGATTGGTTCCTTTTCCTCTGTTCATCCACTAATAAAACAGATCCCATAGGGTTTAGCTTCACTACTCTTCTTTATCTTCCCATGTAATATCACCGAATCCCATGGCTATAAAAATGGAAGACTCCTAAATTCTTTCTTTCATTTTCAATTTCCCTCTCTGGTCCAGATTCAAATTGAAGAAATGCTTGCTTAATACTTCCAGTTGGTTATCACTCAGTTCAGTTCAGTTCAGATGCTCAGTCATGTCCGATTCTTTGTAATCCCATGAACTGCAGCATGCCAGGCCTCCCTGTCCATCATCAACTCCTAGAGTTTACCCAAACTCATGTCCATTGAATCGGTGATGCCATCCAACCATCTCATCCTCTGTCATCCCCTTCTCCTCCTGCCCTTAATATTTCCCAACATCAGTGTCTTTTCAAATGAGATGGCTCTTCACATCAGGTGGCCAAAATATTGGAGTTTCAGCTTCAACATCAGTCCTTCCAATGAACACCCAGGACTGATTTCATTTAGGATGAACTGGTTGGAGCTCCTTGCAGTCCAAGGGACTCTCCAACACCACAGTTCAAAAGCATCAATTCTTCTGCACTCAGCTTTCTTTGTAGTCCAACTGTCACATCCATACATGACTACTGGAAAAACCATAGCCTTGACTAGATGGACCTTTGTTAACAAAGTAATGTCTCTGCTTTTTAATATGCTGTCTATGTTGGTCATAACTGGATGCCAGATCTTAGTTTTCTGAATGTTGAGCTTTAAGCCAACTTTTTCACTCTCCTTTTTCACAAGAGGCTCTTTAGTTCTTCACTTTCTGCTGTAAGGGTGGTGTCATCTGCATATCTGACATTATTGATATTTCTCCCAGCAATCTTGATTCCAGCTTGTGCTTCATCATCCAAGCATTTCTCATGATATACTCTGCATGTAAGTTAAATAAGTAGGGTGACAATATACAGCCTTGATGTACTCCTTTTCCTATTTGGAACCAGTCTGTTGTTCCATGTCCAGTTCTAACTGGTGCTTCCTGACCTGTATACAGGTCTCTCAAGAGGCAGGTTAGGTGGTCTGGTATTCCCATCTCTTTCAGAATTTTCCTCAGTTAATTGTGATCCATACAGTCAAAGGCTTTGGCATAGTCAGTAAAGCAGAAATAGATGTTTTTTCTGGAACTCTGTTGCTTTTTCCATGATCCAGCGGATGTTGGCAATTTGATCTCTGGTTCCTCTGCCTTTTCTAAAACCACCTTGAACATCTGGAAGTTCATGGTTCACATATTGCTGAAGCCTGGCTTGGAGAATTTTGAACATTACTTTACTAGCGTGTGAGATGAGTGCAATTGTGCGGTAGTTTGAACATTCTTTGGCCTTGCCTTTCTTTGGGATTGGAATGAAAACTGATCTTTTCCTTATCACTCAGGAAACATATTTAATATGTTAAAAGAGAAATTCTGATTTTCCCCCTAAAATCTATCCCATCCCCAATTAATAAATGGTATCACCATTTTATCACCTGCCAAAGCAAGAAACCTGTGAATCATTCTGCTATTTTGTCTCTCACACTCCATCTTCTGTTTGTTAGCAAGTTCTATGAATTCTGTCTGTAACATAAATTAAAATCTACCAGTTCTCCATCTCTATTGCCACCCCATCCAGGCCAGCATCACCTTGTGCCTGATGAACTCTCCTTAAGTCCTACTTAGTCTTTCTTTTTCCTCTCATGCGCTTTCAATCTATTTTCAGTAGCTAGCATGACTTTCAAATGCAAAGTGGAATAGGCAATGGCTTCTTAGTCTTCCTAAAAGCTTGGTTTTGACTTGCAAGTCTCTATATTACTATTTACTTTTGCAACTACAACTTGACAGTTCTACCATTCACTTACTATGATCCAAACCCCTGGTAGCTCTTTCCTAATCCCTTAAATGATCAAGTTTTCTCCAGTCTTAAGATCTTCATACATGCTGGTTAGTCTACCTGAAATATTCATTCCATGGTTAATTCCATTTTTGAGTCATCTGAGTGTCTCACTCACACCCTCTACTACTGCCTCCTCTCTGATTTCTCTAACTTATGGTTGGTTTTCTGGCTTGTTTGTCTTTCCTATATGACTATTGGTCTATAGACCCTCTATTATGTGGCTTACTGGTAAAGAATTCGCCTGCTGATGCAGAAGATGTGCTTGATCCCTGCATTGGGAAGATTCCCTGGAAGAGGAAATGGCAACCCACTCCAGTATTCTTGCCAGGAAAATCCCATAGACAGAAGAGCCTGGCAGGTTACAGTCCATGGGGTCACAGAGTTGGACATGACTGAGCACGCATACACTGATTGGTCTCTAGAGTCTTTAAATTTGGATGCCTGGGTTCCACTCAAGGTATTTTGGTTTGTGTAGTCTCAGGTAAAGACTAAATCTCAAGATTTTTAATCTCTCCCCGAGTAATTTAAATGGGCAGCTCAGCACTCTGGACCACTGCTTCTCAAAGTGTGAACCCCGGTCAACAGTATCAGCATCACTGGCCAACTTGATAGACATGTAAATTCTCAGGCCCCACAGGCCTACTGAGTTAGACTCTCTCCAAGTGACTCTGATGCATGTTAAAATCTAAGAACTGCTACCCAGAAGAAAGCCCATGAAGGTTAATCCTATATCCAGATATTGCACAGTGTCTAGTATGCATCACAGATACTTGAATCAATAAATGAGCAATCAATAATAATCATAATCAATACATGAGTAAATTAAATAATACATTATATGAAGTATGAATGGTTTTCTCTATAGAATTGAATGCAGGTGATCTGATGTCAAATACTTTCCTCTACTAAGACATAAGGGCTTCCCTGGTGGCTCAGTGATAAAAAACCTGCTGCATGCAGGAGAGGCAGCCTTGATCCCTGTGTCAGGAAGATCTCCTGAAGGGAATGGCAACCTTCTCCAGGATTCTTGCCTGGGAAATCCCACAGACAGAGGAGCCTGGGGGCTATAGTCTATGGGGTCACAAATGGTAGGACACTACTTAGCAACTAAACAACAACTAAGACCTGAGGATAAATTTATTCTACCAGCTCTTGCTAAGAAAGTGAGAGACAGAAGAGCAGCAAATAATGTGACTTTCTGAACTGCTGCCCTAGCAATTTCCTTTCTCAGCCTCATTTATACTGCTCCAAACACTAAAGCACTGGGTGTTTTGACAAGTGCGCTATTTTCACTTCTATGCCTTCCACCTCTAATTCAAAGGTGGTAAAGTGGAGAGGCTATTTATTAAATTTTGTTGGTAATAGATTAGCACACACATTTATTTTCCTTTAATTTCCCAGTGAGTGGGTCACTAATGGCCTGCTCAATCCAATTAGGGGGTGCCTGCCTTTCTGTGGATGATGGTCGATGTACTGTCTGAGAAGACTCTCCTGTTAGAAGCCAGGGTTGCTATTATCCGTACCTCCTACCAAGCACCATCTGGAAACCTCACCATTTTCAGAATGCAAGGTGCATCCTCTATTCTTAGGCATTTATCTTGCTGAGAATACCCAGGCACTGCAGGACTATTGTAATTGGCTTGCTAGAAAAAGAAGAAAAGATTATCTCCTCTAATTCTAGTGTGAAGTTGATATATAAGCTAGAGAGAAACAATGATATTAGTTAAAGCTGCTCAGAAGTGAATTATGCCTCCCCTTGGATAGTGTCTCTAACAAATAAGCCAAAAGCTGCTACTGGAGGTGGATGCTAATTCCATATCTGGGGCTTGTTTCTGGCAACATTCTCTATAATGCATCACCCTCCCAGACCCTAGGGGGAAATCTACTACTGCTCTGTACTGGCCTGAAAGGCTGGGGGTGCAATATCCTCTCCTGCCAAGGGGTGCCCGGGAGAGCTTTCCTCCCAGACCACAGGGGGCTAATCAGTGGACATGTCAGTGGCTTTCCCTCAGGGGCAGCAGCAGTAGCTTTGAAACACAGTGTAAGGATTTGCCCATCAAAGATACCCTCTGGTCTCGCTCTTGGTCCTTCATGGCTGAAACTCTCAGCCACTGTCAGTCCTTTAAAAGGCAGGAGTGCAGTAATGTTGGGGTAGATTTCTTCCTGACCATCTCCCTCTCACCTGCTTAGTCTTTATCTTTCCAAGATTACCGATGATTAGCATAGCTAGATAAACCATTGTAAAATTCTTGAAGACAACGGAAAAAAAAAAAACCAGACAGAGAATGAGACTGCAAGTGAAACCATGCGCTCTGCTCACCCGGCTCCAGGAACCAGGGAAAACAGATACCCTTATGCTTCATGATAGACAGAGTTTGTGTATGTTCTGAAATGGACCATGTGCTTTGGATGTGATGAAGACAGTGGGCAGCCAGCTGCTACAACGAGAATCCAGTATGGACACTGATCCCGCCACTAGAACCTTTTCAAACTGATAAAGAAACATATTCCAGGACAACAGTGTGTTGATTAGATGACTTATTTGATTATTGATAGACTATATGGTGTGATGAACATCTTGACCGCCCACATTCAAAATATCTTTCTACCTGGGCTGACCTGAAGGACTAAAACTTCCCTTTCTTCACTCCTTTGTACTTAGGAGGTTCCTATTATATTGGGGCCAGAGGAAAGAGGGAGAGGACAGTGGTAATACCTTTGTCTACCCTCTGCCATTGGAGCCTTAGCTTAAAGCTATTTATTAATTTAGGTCCCTCCTCTTGAACAGGCTCTGATGCAGAAGAATCAGTGTAGGCATGCAAGTGTAAGCCCAGAAGAAGCATGAAGATAATGCTGCCTGTTTTGGGGTGTGGTAGACTGTGGCAGTGAAAAGGTGATGTCCAGAAGGGATGTAAGTCACCATTTTCTTTGTAGTGTTTGCTCTGCAGTCAGAGTAAATTTATAAAATTCAATGCTAATCATGCCACTCTTCCGATTACTTCAGTGGCTTCTCCTCATCTGAGGATGAAGATATGAAAGGTGACTCCTGCCCAGCTCTCAGGTCTTATTTCATAGCCCTGTAACATGCACTTTTACACCCTATACTTTATAGAGCCCATTACAATTTTATTTTGATAAGTGATTATGTAATTAGTGTTTAACATCTATTTCCATTAGACTGCTAGTTCCATGATGAGAGGAGATTTGAGCCATCTTACATCAATTTGAACCATCTTACATCAATGCTTTATTTTTAGGATGTTCTACAAACTTTGTTCAGAGTAAGTACTCAAAACTCACTTGTTGAATAAAAGATGGAAGGATTAATTTGTGTTGGAAAACATAGGGTGTCTATAGACAAAATGTATAAAAGGATAGAAACAAGTAGATGAATATTTCAAGCTAAACACACTGCATTTCTCTCTTTGGGAGTCAAAAAAACATTGGTTCTATCTTGTTAAAAGTCTGGTTGGGATAAAGCTTTCCATGGTAGCTAAACTAAAATCTGAAAACTGTTCTTTCTACTGTACAAACACTATAAAATTTGGGCTTCCTTTGGTAACATAGTGGATAGGTATGTGCTGTTTGGGATAAATGAAATGTCAGCCAGCTTTCATGCATCTATACATATTATTCTTGACAAATTTCTATCTTGGGCCAACTTTTTTTCATCCTTAATAAAATGCAAGAAGATGTAGACACTTAGATGTGGTTAAAGAACGCAAATACAATGAGATAATTCCATACTCAAATCTAGAGTTATTTTGTGGCTGCTTTGGACTACCTATGCTACTCCTTGGTATATACAAGCATATTAGTACAGTTGATCAGAGCCAGCTGTGTGACAGTATTATTAGCAACACTCCTTTTATTAAAACCACATTAGACCACATTCCTTTCCCAGGGTATATATCCAAAAGAAATGGTACACATTTCTACAAAAAAGACCTGTATGAGAATGTTCATGGATGCCTTCTTAACAAGTCCAAACTGGAAAGAACTCAAATGCTCATCAATAGTAGAATAGACGGAGAGTATATATCCATGTAATAGAATATGACTTGCCCTTAAAAAGGAATTACTGATACAAGCAATAATAGGGTTGAATCTCACAGACATTATGTTGAACAGAAGAATTCCTATTCTATGGTTTCATTTAAGTGAAATTCAAGAAGAGGTAAAACTAACTTTCGATGCTTAACTAAAAATCTGAAGCATGACTGTCTGGACAGGGGTATGGATGGAGGAGTGATTGGAAAAGACCATGGGGAACTGTTTTGGGGTGCAAGAAGTGTCCCATATCTTAATTTGGCTGACTTCAGTTCAGGTACATACATTTGTCAAAATATATTGAACGAACACTTGAGATCTATGTCTTTTACTATAGATAAATTATACCTCAGTAAAGACAAAGGTCAAAAAAGCAAACCAAGAATCTGCATTCTCAAAAAATACTTTAAAAGCAAGGAAGTAAAATGTACTTTGGTTATTCCAATGTATCTGACATTAAAATTGGAAAAATTAAAGTAATTATTTATATAACCAGTTATACATGAATTAAACAGTGCCCCTTAATTATAACAACCCTAAGTAATTAAGTGTTAGTCGCTCAGTCGTACCTGACTCTTTGCGACCCCATGGACTGCAGCCCACCAGGCTCCTCTGTCCATGATATTTTCCAGGCAAGGATACTGGAGTGGGTTGCCATTTCCTTCTCTAAGGGATCTTCCCAACCCAGGGATTGAACTCGGGGGTCTCCTGCACTGCAGGCAGATTCTTTACCGACTGAGCTACAAGGGAAGCTAACAACTCTGGTATGTGGTTAATCAACATGTCTACCTGTGAATCCAATGGTGAAATCCAAAGCTCTATAGAAGTAGGGATTTTATTGTGTTTACATTTATGTCCTAAGCATCTAGCTCAGGACTTGAACTGCCTCTTACCTTGAGTATTTAAGTAGCTTTGAAGAAGACATAACTTCTTCATGTCTCAGCTTCTTCCTCAGTATAATGGAACTAATACCTGACTTTCCTAAGTGTGTTCTATAAACAACATAATCGACCAAAAACACCTTTAAAGTAGTTGAAATTCTAACTCAGTTCAAATGAAAAGTCATTTAAAAATTTTCAGTAGATGGTTTTATGTTTCAGTTTTTCTTTTATCCCACAAACTGACCTAGATACGATAATGATTCGAGAACTCAGGTCCACAGAGACTTACATAATCAAGCTTTCAGGACTTAGCTCAAGGAATAAATCACCTATAGATACTTTCTATCCTTCCTTGTTCCCACCACATCTTTTTGGTGCCATAAAGGCAGGAATTTGTTTAATTAATCTTTGTATCTCCATTACTGTAGAACAGTAATCCTCTCAGGGTAGAAGTTTAATATTCTTAAAATAAATCTAGGTGTGCATGCTAAGTTGCTTCAGTCATATCTGACTCTTTTGACACTATGGACCATATTCCACTAGGCTCCTCTGTCCATGGAATTCTCCAGGCAAGAATGCTGGAGTGGCTTTCCATGCCCTATTCCAGGGGTTTTTCCCAACCCAGGGATTGTGGAACTCAATTTATTCAAATAGTCCAACAATAGAGTGATATGATTTTCCAGGCAATATAGAATATGTGCTATGTATCTATATGAGCAAATTTTATTTATATCCTACATGAAGAAGAATATTCAGCCTCGCAGAGATTAAGTACTTACTCAAGGTGGCTCAGTTAAAAGGAAGCTGATGTGGAAGTCATTCCCACATTTGTCTCTTCCCAATGGTAATAACCATCATGTCTACTGCCATATTACTGAAACTGCATTTCTAACATGCACTACCTTTCAGATCTAACCTCAGTAAAGCCCAATTGATGCAAAATAATCTTCCTAAAGATGGAAGACTTCTCCCTTTGATGACTAAGCTTTCATTGCTGGCTAGAGTACCAGGATATGAATGAAAAGATTTAGATTACAGGTCAGGCAAATCTCTTTGGAACTTGTGAACTTTGTGGGACAAATCACTGGAACTCTCTGTGCCTTCATTTTCCTATCTTTAATGAAAGAAGATATTATCTACTCTTATCTCACAGGGTAGAGAGAATCATAAAACAAAATGTGAAAGTGTTCCATGAAATATAAAGTGCCATAAAATGTTAAAAAAAAAAAAAAAAGACATCAGGAATTACTGCACTGTGGGAAACTGGGTTGAAGTCAGACAGTATTTGAATCATTAAAAAAAATTTTTTTTAATCTATATATATGTTTTATACATATATTTAGATATATGCTCTTTTATTATAAATCTTTATAAAATGAAGATAATTCTTGTGTAATGTATGGAGTCTTTCAATTTGAGGATTTTTCTAATGCCAACCAAGGAAACCCAGTGGATCAGTTCATCAGCATGAAATGAGAGGCCTTGGGACCATGTGGTCTACTCATTTAAGCAGATGGAAATAACACGTTCAGTGCTAATTAAAATCTTCAAAGGGTCTTCAAAGGATAGCAGTAAATACTACGTATTTCCCTTATTTAAAACAGTAGCAGATGAAGATGAGTTCTTTTTTCCTCCTTAATGAATATAGGAATCCCATCTGTTATCTTTTTAAAAATGTACCATGTAATGCAGAAGAGAAAATAGGATTGAAAAGAGTGTGTCATTCTCTTTCTTTCACAGGGAGCCATTCTTTTCTGGAACCAGATGATTATTTTTTTCTTTTTTCAGTCAAATCTCCCTTCAAAGTCATGGGAAACAATTGGCTTTCAGTATTGGTTCATCTGTGACTAGGTGATTCCTAGCCTCCTCTTTTTCAAAAACAGTAACATTAATAGATACCAGACATTGGCTCACTCAACATCCATCCAACCCCCTGCTTGCTTGTCTTCCTGGGCCAGAGAGGCTGGAAAGTTTGGGCCTGTGTTTCCCAGATGCTCAGCAGTGAGGGTGCAGCCACCAGATTGCCCTGAAGCCCCGAGTGGGAAAGGCCTGGATAAGGAATGAGTAACATGAGGAGAGAGCACTCTCTAAGCAGGCAGCAACAAGGGCTCCTGGCTCTTCTGTGACAGTCATGGCAGAGTTTCTGGTTGTAGCATGTTAGGCCAGTAGGAGACGATGGGTCCAACACTGTCCTTTCAGCAAAGAAAGAAAAAAAAAAAGAAAAGAAGGAAAGAAATCCTATGAGGCCACTGGGCATTTTTCATACTTGTGTCTGTGGCTGATTATGTTCAAGCTGGTTTTTCTGGCTTTCCCAGACAAGCCTGTGAGCTACCTATATCCTTTAATAAACCCTTCTCTGCTCAGACTAGCCAGAGCCGAATCTTATTGGCTGTAAGAGTCCTGGCATTTGTAATGAACACTGCGTGGGGTTTTACGCATGTCCAGGAAGGACACAGTGTATCTAGCGACGCGCTTTGGCAAATACTGCTAGTTGCCTACCCAATGGCCTCTTTTCCTCTTTTCCATTTAAAAAAACCAACTATTTGTTTTTAAAGGATAGCCACATCCTCAGCTAAAAAAGTGATATTTCCAACTTCTCCTGCAGTTCAGCATGTCTGTGGACGTAATTCTAGCCAAAAGGATGTTGGCCGAGGCTATCTGAGGAAACTCTGCTCCCTGTGTAAGCAGCACTCACCCTTTCTTTATTTTCTGCTTGAAATATATAGAAAAAAGCACTTGGAGCTTCAGCATCCATCTCGAGACCGTCATGGGAAGACCAGGAGATAGCAGAGACCTTGCTCTGACATCTATGAGTATTGATGTCAGCATCATCTCTGGACTTCCATTGCCTGAGAGAAATCCATCTCCAATATAGATTTCCAAATACCATTACATTGAGGGTTCAAGTGTCAACATAAGAATTTTAGGGAGATACAAACATTCATTGCAGCTGCAATTTTAACAGCATGTACCTACAGTAACCGGCAGCCTGCCCCTGTCCTATATTAGGAAGCTGGGCTGGATACCAAGAGCCCCTCAGTTCCTTTCCTCACAAGCTGGCCCTTCTTTGTTTTTCCTATATTTTCCGAAAGAAGGTTCCAACTTTTACATATAGTAGGGAAAGAAATCCTGTCCCCTCTTTAGGATTCCACAGTTATTCTGCAAAGTTTCAGTTCTGCGAAAGACTAGTCTGCCAAAGCTCCAAAATATCACATAAATATATTAAAGATAAGGAATCCCCAATCACATAAGGTGTTTAAGCACAGGCTAAATGGCCTTTAGGAGGATAGTCTCAAAACAACAAGTCAACTATTTGACTATGATTTTTTTTTTTAAGTCTTGTAGTTTCATAGTCCTTGGATTCTGTCATCTCTCTCACAATGCTTTACACTCCAGTACCGAGAACTTGTTTATTCTGCTCACCCCCTGCCACTACTATGATGACCCACTCCACCCCTCCAATGCCATGTATGTCATGGGTGAACTCTTATTTACTTTGTACAAAGAAACGTTTTGGGAGTGAAATGAAACCATGAGGTCAAAAGTGAAATGGATCAGAAAAAAAAAAGTGAATGATGAAAGGAGACTAACGAGTGTGGAAGGAAGGGTATTGAGTTGATTAAAGCAGGAGTTGGAAGTGAAGAGATTACAAAGCTGAATTAAGTTCATTTCCTAGAGAGGAAACCGTATCTAGAGACTCAAGGGCATGAGCACCAGATGCGCATCCAACGTACGGTGCTGGAGAAGGATGGGGAAGACGGTTCCTGCCTGCCACCTGGGAGAAGGTGCCGGCACAGTCGGCTTTCCTCACACCGTGAAGCTCAGAGTGACTGCTCCAGGGCAGAAAAGCACGATGGGTCAAAACAACCACCTTTGAGCCTAACAGTGCCAATCTGAACCGATAACAGGCTGACCTGTTTGCAGCTGGATACTTAGAGATTTCTCATGTGTACAAAAGTAGCTCCTTGCCATCTAAATAGTGCGGCTGAGGGTGGTGTTGCTGATGAGTCATAAAAGCAGGCTTGTGATGGGCTTTAGGGGGCAGTTCTGTGTGCCCAGAAAGCTGCAGAAGAGGCAGTGGGAAGACCAGTGATGAACACAGGCACCTCCTGGGTTTGCAGGATCCTGACTATCTATCACTTGCTCTTCTTCACCCCATCAATTCTGCCGTCTCTAGCTACAGTCCCTTTGAGCCAGAGATCACCACGTTTCTGCATGATTAGTATGGCATTATGTAAGGTCAAAGGTACCTGATCTCATCTCCTATTCCTAAGCTCTTTGTGTCTGCTGACTCATGTTTCAGGCGATTGCAAAGAGGTACCATTCCTCAGCTGTGCTAATGATACTGGCCTTGAAGAACCGGGTCCCCAGCTCAGCTGGCCTTCAACAAAGCAAGTGATGAGCAGGAAACTGAAATAAAGATCACACACTGCTTTAAGTTTCTTCCCTTCGGCTGGCTTTGAGGCTTTCCTGCACCCACACGGTTCCCTATTACACTGAAGCTGCTGAGCAAGTGAGTGGCAGAGGCGTCATCCAGGGCGCCCCTTTCTTGGTGGCATCTCCCTCCACGGAGGCACCCGTCATTCCGCAGAGGATGCTGCAGGGAAATGGGCTCCTCGAGTTTTGCGTAAGACCTTCTCAGACATGAAACACCTCTCCGCTTCCTCAGTCCTGTGTGCTCCTGCCTCCCGGTCTCCCAGCATTGAACATCAACCAGCCCCACAACCCACAAAAAAACTGTGTGGCCACGTATGAAACCAGCCCGTTCAAAAGGTCAGATTCCACTTTCCCAGACCTGAAGAAATAGTCGATTATTTTCTACAGGTGAATCCTTGTGAAAATTACTTTGGTCCTTGCCCTCCAAATAACATATAGATTTTTCCTCCAGATAAAATTGGTAATTATAGTGAGAAGAATAAAAAAGACAAAGGGCTTTTTTTTAAAATTTGTATTGATGGCCCAGTTTTCTTTAAGTTGAAAATGGACTAAACATCACAAAACAGAGGACTTGCTAGTCTGGTCCTTCTCCAGGCACCTCTAGGCTCCTCAGAACACATTATCTCCCCACCTCTCTGCTGGGCTACCCGCCACTGTAACTCCTCTGACACTGTCTTCCATCCTGTTTGCAAGGACTGTCCCTTGCTTCATTCAGGTATGGCTTTATGTCCCATTTCATCTTAGAATTCCTCACAGCCTATTGTTTAAAAAGGTAGGGGGAGTGATATTACTAAATGCTTAAATGAGACAAATTCAATGCATCTCTATGACTCAGGGTTGTGGAAACACTCACTCCATATTAAATTCATAATGTAAACATTGGTATCACTCATGTCATGCTAGAAGTAGTCAGTGTTTCTTTAATTTATACTAGGTTTCTAGACAGCAGAGATAGATAGGGAAAGATAACAAGATTTAATTCAATTAAATAAATATTTGTCCAGGGCTATATGCACAGAATCATTTTTGCATAGAATCATGCAAGAATAATAGCTAATAAGTGCTCTTTGATAAGAATCACATTTTATACTATGCTGAGAGACTTTTAACTTTTGTCATGGGGGTTTCTGAAAGGAGAGGAAAAAGGAATCACCATTCTCTCATCACAGATCAGGATTTTATTGAAACTTCAAATGACTATGCTTCAAATAACTTCTAGACACTCATCAAAGTTCTTTTTTAATATTGAAAAACAATACAGGTGAAGAAAGCATTACTTGTGGAAAGATGTATTTCATGCTAGCATTCCTTTTTAAGTTTTAAGAAATTAAAGAGAACAACCAAGTAAAATCCATGCAAATGCTTATTACAAGTCCTGTCCATGCTGTAAACAATCAGTTCTAAAGAGAGAAACTTGGGATGACTAGAAACATGCTGTTTGTTCTTCATCTGTCAATCTCAGTCATGAATGTGATGAGTACATCACGGTCTGGGATGTTATTTTATAATAAAATGACATCCAACATTCTGCTTGGAATTCTGCATCTTAAAGTTCCAAAATTCATCTTCTTAAGAGGGGAAAAGCTGTGGTGATGAAGACTTTGGAACTTCTTGTGCTTTTTCAAGGGGGTTTCCCTGGTGATTCAGTGATAAAGAACACACCAGCCAAAGTAGGAGATGTGGGTTCGATCCCTAAGTTGGGAAGATCCCTAGTTGGGAAGATCCCATGGAGGAGGGCAACCCATTCCAGTATGTTTTACTTGCAAAATCCCATGGACAAAGGAGCCTGGCAGGCTATAGTCCATGAGGTCTCAAAGAGTCAGACATGACTTAGTAAATAAGCATGCACACACATGGTTTTTCAAAACAAAACTTGAGACAGACTTCAAAAGTAGCATGAAGTCATTGCTTACAACCTTAACATAAAATGTCACAGTTCACTGCCCTTGGAGTGAGTCTTGAAGAGTCAGCGCTAAGGACTGGAGTCAAGGTAAGAGTACAACCCCACGCCTGTCCTCGTATAGCTCAGAGACAGGGCAGGTGGTGGCCTCCCATGCAGTACAAGCCATGCTGAGCAAAATCACTTCTACAGAGCAATTCTCCCTAGTATCAGAGTACCTACTGCGGGATGGACTTTAGATTTTGGTTCTGCTTCTAAGTAGCTACATGACTCTGGTAACAACACCAACATGACAATAGTAAAAGCATCTACCACTGAATCTTACTATGTATCAGGCACTTTAGTTATAATCACATTTATTCACCTGTTCAATCCTCCCAACAAGTCTGAGAGATACACAGTTGTACTGTTCCCATTTTACAGCTGAAGGATATGAGGGACAGGGAAGCCAGGATATCTGTCTGACAATACAAAGGGAAGTAAACTGCGGTCTCTGAGTTTCAGTTTCTTTTTTCATAAAATGGGGACCATTTTATGTATATTGCAGGGTTATTGTGAGGGCTAAAGAAATAATACAGGTAAATAATCTGGTACATAATGCCTATTAAGTATAGATATTAATAATTCCTTTATATTAAAATCCTTGGACTTCCTGAGTAGTCCAGTGGTTGAGAATCTGCCTCCCAATGCAGGGGACATGGGTTTGATCCCTGATCCAGGAAGATTCCACATGCCTCATGGAAACTAAGCTTGTGAGCCATAACTACTGAGCCCATGCTCTGTAACAAGAGAAGCCACCACAATGAGAAGACTGGACATTGCCACTAGAGAGTACTCCTGCTTGCAACTAGAGAAAGTCTGCACATGGCAATGAAGACCTAGAGCAGCCAAAAATAAACAGATAAGTAAATGGCAGAAAATGTAATTTCTTAAAACAAACAAACAAAAAAAAAACCTTCTCCTCCTGATACAAATTCATAATGACTTCTCATTTAGAGGTTGCTTATATACCAAACCTCTAAGCCTACTGGAACCAGGAAAGAAGTACAAAGCAATCAAAATGTTCTAATCAAAATAAGCAATCAAACAACCCTCTTGCCCATTATTTTAACAGAACCCCTGGGAGCCTTGCTAAGAGCCTATTTACTCTAAGGGAGTTCTGGTTCTAAGGCTTCCTGGCTCACAGATGATCAGAAATGTAAATTAAGAGGGGATGCGTCTGCTAGGAGCAAGACATGGCAGCTGACAACCTGGCTGTAGTTAGGGAACTGGAGAATCAGAACCCCTCTTAACAGACAGGAGAATTCAAAATGCAGACCAGTGTGGACTCTCTGAGGAGGGCAGTGTCCTTAATAGCAGATTACCAGCCCTCTTAGAATCTTATCCTGGCACCTTGTCATCCATTTTGGCAGGGCCTCTGCTACTTCTCTGTGTCCCATCAATGGCCCATCCATGCCCTGTTCACATCCCTCATACATTCTCCTTTGCTCTGGACTGTAGCAATTCATCTTCAGTATCTTCATCCTAATCTGACCTTAAATTCTTTAAATGGTAAAGAGCACTGGTGCATTTGTATCTCTGAATCTCTCACGTAATGATGGATGTTCTACCTAAGTTTTTTGAAAGATTATTGATTGCAGATATTACAAGAGAAAGAGATAAGAATTTGAACTCGTGCTTTCAAAGACAGGAAACAATGTAATGCAGGTTGAGAAACTTTCTGTTCAAAGGCATTATAGCTTTTGAAAGTTATCGCCTAAGGTAAGCTTCAATAGCCTGGAAAATTAATGTTTATGTGAAGCACATCGTTACCTGAGGACTCTGGGAAAGACTGAGGGCAGGAGGAGAAGGGGGCACAGAGGATGAGATGGTTGGATGGCATCATCGGCTCAGTAGACATGAGTCTGAGCAAACTCTGGGAAATAGTGAAGGACAGGGAAGCCTGGCAGGCTGCAGTCCATGGGAACGCAAAAAGTCAGACACGACTTAGTGATTGAGCAACTGCATGAAGGAGGCATTTCCATGTCTACTGCCCTTTTAGTGAGAAGAGGCAAGGGACCACAAGAGGAGAGGGAGGGAAATTTAGTGGAGAGGAAGAGAGTCCAGGATACAGATGATAAATACCAAAGCTGAAGAAAATCGTCACAATTTTGCTGAGGCCCAGCTCCTTTGCTCTGTTCTTTTTTCCAGAAAATGGAGTAACATTTAAGGAGGGGACCTAGAAAGTTGATTAGAGTTACTATGGTAGATAGCATTCAGCCTTATCCATTTGAAAGAATGACCATAAGACAGGATAATGAAGCAAGACAATAATTTAGCAGCTCAATTATGAGCTGTCTGCTGCAGGGAAGGGTGTTCTTACGAAAGGCAGAAGAAGAAAAGCCTTTGACTGACAAAGGGGAACTGACCCTGAAAAGATTCAGGAAATAGAGAACCCATGGCTATCAAGACTGGTTGTTTTGCAGGGCTGCAAGGAAGGAGGGTAGTCAGAGAGGAAGCATTTAGTGTCTAGGTATCCTGGGAGCTGGGGTTGGGGCAGAGGGACAAGCTATATTAGGTTGGTTTTGGAGGATCTGAATTCACAGGGGCTCAATGCCCGTCTTTTAACACAGAATCAGAGAAGTAGCAAGACCTCTGAGTACAAATACCCTGATGATATGCTTTGGCACACAGGCCTGCACAGCCCGAGGGAGCAATTCCTGTGTGCCTGGCACAGCAGGGGGCAATCAAGGGCTATAAAGGGCCACCAAGCTTCACATGCCCCACACTTCATGGGCACAGCAGCATGACCCATGTCCCTGAGAGGGTCATGATGGTGAAACTAGGGAAACCCAGTCCCCAGGCAGTCTCAGTATGGGTTTCTGAGTGGACTCTACTGAAATCAGACGAGAAAGATAAGCCTAAACACTACTAAAATTCTTAACAAGATGGGAATACCAGACTACCTTACCTGAATACTGAGAAACCTGTGTGCAAGTCAAGAAGCAACAGTTAGAACCAGACAGGGAATAACGAAATGGTTCAAAATTGGGGGAAAGGAGTATATCAAGACTGTATATTGTCACCCTGCTTATTAACTTATATGCAGAGTTGAGTTCAGTTCAGTCACTCAGTTGTGTCTGATTCTTTGTGACCCCATGGACTGCAGCATGCCAGGCTTCCTTGTCCATCACCAACTTCTGGAGCTTGTTCAAATTCATGTCTCTTGAGTAAGTGATGGACATATGCAGAGTACATCATGCAAACTGTTGGACTGGGGGAAGCTCAAGCTGGAATCAAGATTGTTGGGAGAAATACCAATAACCTCAGATATGCAGATGACACCACCCCTATGACAGAAAGTGAAGAGGAACTAAAGAGTCTCTCAATGAAGGTGAAAGATGAGAGTGAAAAAGTTGGCTTAAAACTCAACATTCAAAAAACTAAGATCATTTCATCCAGCCCCATCACTTCATGGCAAATAGATGAGGAAACAATGGAAACAGTGACAGACTTCATTTTCCTGGGCTCCAAAATCACTGCCGATGGTGACTGCAGCCTTGAAATTAAAAGATGCTTGTTCCTTGAAAGAAAAGCTATGACAAGCTTAGGTAGCTTATTAAAAAGCAGAGACATCACTTTGCTGGTAAGGGTCCATATAGTCAAAGCTATGGTTTTTCCAGTAGTCATGCATGGATGTGAGAACTGGACCATAAAGAAAGCAGAGTGCCAAGATGCTTTTGAACTGTGGTGCTGGAGAAGACTTATGAGAGTCCCTTGGACAGCAAGGAGATTAAACCAGTCAATCCTAAAGGATATCAACCTTGAGTACTCATTGAAAAGACTGATGTGGGAGCGGAAACTCCAATATTTTGGCCATCTGATGCAAAGAGTTGACTTTTTGGAAAAGACCCTGATGCTGGAAAGATTGAGGATAGGATGGGAAGGGAGTGACAGAGGATAAGATGGTTGCAAGACATCACTGACTCAATGGACATGTTTGAGCAAACACAGGGTGATAATGAGGATAGGAAAGCCTGGCGTACTGCAGTCCATGGAGTCACAAAGAGATGGACATGACCGAGCAAATGAACAACAACAACCAACACTAATAAAGCTACAGGACCACCTGTATCAGATATAAGGCTCTTGGACTATGCTTTACCACCAAATAAGGCCCCAGAAGTAGATACCATCTCTGTAAAAGATTGTTTTAACCTCGTGTTACAATGGGAGTTTTGTTGATGGACTAAATTTCATACCTGGAAAAACACCTGCCTTTTGTCACATCCTAATTCACCTTCACCTAAACCCTCCATCAGGAATACCTCCCTGGGCTGGGAACCAGAGCCCCATCACCGCTGTGCTCTGCTTTTAAAGCACGGAAATAGCACGCTATCGACCTGTTGTAGATTTCAGAAACAGTCTGAATCCAAACATGAGAAGTCATCCTGTGTCGATCAAGTTGTATGTAATGAAGTGAATTGAAATGCGTTAAAGGTGAGGGTGAGCAGGCCAGCCTCCGGGCTGTTTATCTCCTGACAGAGGCCTGCCCTCCTCCTCCAAAAAGGTTCCTGTGGTTTCCCCTCAGAAATCACTCCTCTGATGGTGCTGTGGCAGTCCACAGTTGAAGGAAAGGTCAATTAGACCTGTGACAAGTCTTCAATGAAAGTACTCAGAAGAGCTTGCCCTGCACTCACATCCTCCCCATTTCCATAATCATGAATTTCACTCTGTTGTCCAGGCAGATTTCTGGGAATGTCATACAGAGAGTTTAAATAAGCTGAAGACTTCTGGTTCAGCCCATTTCCTCTTCTTTTACAAATTTGGTTTCTGCTGCTATTCATTCACATTTCATACTCTTGTCGAACTATATTTAGTCTCCATATTTTATAGTTTTTGGAGGCATGAATTAAGCTTCACATGTAAAATAAAACCTATGAATTTCTCTTCTTCCTGGGTGAAAGAATTTGCCTGGCACCTGGAATAATTTTGCAAATGTTGCCAGAAACCAGAATCAGGTTTCACCAGTGAGTACAGGTTTATGCAGCCTAGAAATTGTACTGCAAGTAACATTCTAGAGGTCAACTGAAATGTAGATTCTTGCCTTCATAAGACAGTTTGGAATAAACTCAAACCAAACAAAATTCTCATACCCTCATCTATGCTCTCAAATGAGAGGCCTTGTTGCTAGACAAAAGATGCATATAAAAAAAAATGAGAGAAAATGGAACATTTTACTTGAAAATAATTTCACATAACACTGTATTAGCCAGTTTAGGCTACCATCATGAAATATCATGACTTGGGTGGCTTAAGCAATGGACATTTATTTCTCAGACTGCCAGCAAAGTGAGGTGCCAGTGAAGGCTCTCTTCTTGGTTTGCAGATGGCTGCCTTTGTGCTTTGTCCTTAGATGATAAGGAGAGAGGGAGAGAACCAGAGAGTGAGAGGGAGAGAGCCAGAGAGTGAGAGGCAGAGACAGGGAGGGAGAAAGAGAGGGAGGTAGGGATGAAAGGAGAGAGGAGAAAAAAGGAGGAGAGAGGGAGGAGAGAGGAGGAGAGAGGGAGGAGAAGGGAGGAGAGAGGGAGGAGAAGGGAGGAGAGAGGGAGGAGAAGGGAGGAGAGAGGGAGGAGAAGGGAGGAGAGAGGGAGGGAGGAGGAGAGAGGGAAAGAAGAGGAGAGAGGGAGAAGTGAGGGGAGAGGGCGCGGGGAGAGAGAGAAAGAGAGATTTTCTTATAAAACCACCAATCCTATGAGATTAGGGCCCCACGCTTATGATCTCAGTTATGTCTAATCACCTTGTAAACACTCTGTTCACTGGGGTTCGACTTATGAATTGAGTATGTGTGTGTCAGTTGCTTCAGTTCAGTTCAGTCGCTCAGTCGTGTCCAACTCTTTGTGACCCCATGAGCCGCAGCATGCCAGGCCTCCCTGTCCATCACCAACTGCCGGAGTCTAACCAACCCATGTGCATTGAATCAGTGATGCCATCCAACCATCTCATCCTCGGTCATCCCCTTCCCCTCAAACGTTCAATGTTTCCCAGCATCAGGATCTTTTCCAATGAGTCAGCTTTTCTCATTAGGTGGCCAAAATATTGGAGTTTCAGCTTCAACATCAGTCCTTCCAAGGAACACACAGGACTGATCTCCTTTAAGATGGACTGGCTGGATCTCCTTGCAGTCCAAGGGACTCTCAAGAGTCTTCTCCAACACCACAGTTCAAAAGCATAAATTCTTTGGAGCTCAGCTTTCTTTTTAGTTTCTTTTCAACTCTCACATCCATACATGACCATTAAAAAAACCATAGCCTTGACGAGACGGACCTTTGTTGACAAAGTAATGTCTCTGCTTTTGAATATGCTGTCTAGGTTGGTCATAACTTTCCTTCCAAGGAGTGTCTTTTAATTTCATGGCTGCAATCACCATCTGCAGTGATTTTGGAGCTCAAGAAAATAAAGTCAGCCACTGTTTCTCCATCTATTTGCCATGAAGTGATGGGACCAGAAGCCATGATCTTCATTTTCTGAATGTTGAGCTTTAAGCCAACTTTTTCACTCTCCTCTTTCACTTTCATCAAGAGGCTCTTCAGTTCTTCTTCACTTTCTGCCATAAGGGTGGTGTCATCTGCATATCTGAGGTTATTGATATTTCTCCCAGCAATCTTGATTCCAGCTTGTGTTTCTTCCAGCCCAGCGTTTCTCATGATGGACTCTGCATATAAGTTAAATAAGCAGGGTGACAAGATACAGCCTTGACATACTCCTTTTCCTATTTGGAACCAGTCTATTGTTCCATGTCCAGTTCTAACTGTTGCTTCCTGACCTGCATACAGATTTCTCAAGAGGCAGGTTAGGTGGTCTGGTATTCCCATCTCTTTCAGAATTTTCTACAGTTTATGGTGATCCACACAGTCAAAGGCTTTGGCATAGTCAATAAAACAGAAATAGATGTTTTTCTGGAACTCTCTTGCTTTTTCCACGATCAGCGGATGTTGGCAATTTGATCTCTGGTTCCTCGGCCTTTTCTAAAACTAGCTTGAACATCAGGGAGTTCACGGTTTACGTATTGCTGAAGCCTGGCTTGGAGAATTTTGAGCATTGCTTTACTAGCGTGTGAGATGAGTGCAACTGTGCAGTAGTTTGAGCATTCTTTGGCATTGCCTTTCTTTGGGATTGGAATGAAAACTGACCTTTTCCAGTCCTGTGGCCACTGTTCAGTTTTCCAAATTTGCTGGCATAGAGTGCAGCACTTCCACAGCATCATCTTTCAGGATTTGAAACAGCTCAACTAGAATTCCATCACCTCCACTAGCTTTGTTCATAGTGATGCTTCCTAAGGCCCACTTGACTTCACATTCCAGGATGTCTGGCTCTAGGTGAGTGGTCACACCATCATGATTATCTGGGTCATGAAGATTTTTCCTTTGTACAGTTCTCATGTGTATTCTTGCCACCTTTTCTTAATATCTTCTGCTTCTGTTAGGTCCATACCATTTCTGTCCTTTATTGTGCCCATCTTTACATGAAATATTCCCTTGGTATCTCCAATTTTCTTGAAGAGATCTTTAGTCTTTCCTATTCTATTGTTTTCCTCTATTTCTTTGCACTGATCACTGAGGAAGGCTTTCTTATCTCTTCTTGCTATTCTCTGGAACTCCACATTCAAATGGGTACATCTTTCCTTTTCTCCTTTGCTTTTGGCTTGTCTTCTTTTCACAGCTATTTGTAAGGCCTACCCAGACAGCCATTTTGCTTGTATGCATTTCTTTTTCTTGGGAATGGTCTTGATCCCTGTCTCCTGTACAGTGTCACGAACATCCATCCATAGTTCATCAGGCACTCTATCTATCAGATCTAGTCCCTTAAATCTATTTCTCATTTCCACTGTATAATCATAAGGGATTTGATTTAGGTCATACCTGAATGGTTCAGTGGTTTCCCCCACTTTTCTATTTAAATCTGAATTTGGCAATAAGGAGTTCATGATCTGAGCCACAGTCAGCTCCGGTCTTGTTTTTGCTGACTGTATAGAGCTTCTCCATCTTTGGCTGCAAAGAATATAATCAATCTGATTTTGGTGTTGGCCATCTGGTGCTGTCCATGTGTAGAATCTTTTCTTGTGTTGTTGGAAGAGGGTATTTGCTATGACCAGTGCATTTTCTTGACAAAACGCTATTAGTCTTTGCCCTGCTTAATTCTGTACTCCATGGCCAAATTTGCCTGTTACTCCAGGTGTTTCTTGCCTTCCTATTTTTGCACTGCAGTCCCCTATAATGAAAAGGACATCTTTTTTGGGTGTTAGTTTTAAAATGTCTTAGTTGTGTCCAAGTCTTTGCCACCTCATGGACTGTAGCTTGCTAGGCTCCTCTGTCCATGGAATTCTCCAAGCAAGTTTATTGGAGTGGGTTGCAATCTCCTTTTCCAGGGATTTTCCCAACCCAGGGGTTGAACCTGTGAGTCCTGCATTTCAGACATATGCTTTACCATCTGAGCCACTAGGAAGCCTGTAAATACTGTATGCCCAGGTATGGTCACACTGGGGGCTCGACTATGAACTGAGGGGAAGGCATAATTCAGTCCACAATTCACATCTTATATGTTACCCTCTACAGTTACACAGGAGATATATCCTTTTATTTTAAGACTCCTGCATCATGAATCCATTGTATACTATTATTCTTACTGATTTCAAAACTGGCAACATATGGTAGACAAGTGGGAAATCAGCACTGTGAAGGGCCACTAGGATCTGCAGTCTGGGAGCAAACACTCTCTCATTTTGTCTATAGCAAGGGCAGCTCAAGGCTGGCGAGTTCAATAAACACTAAACCCTTCTTGTCACAACAGGAATATTCCCTCTAAAATAGGGTTTCCCCTACAATGAGCTGCTTATGAATCAGCCAGAGCCATTGCCTAATTGTACCACAGGGGAGAACACCTAAATTTTTTATACTCCTTATTAAGGTATCTTTCAATAAATCTAATTCTTTGCCCAATATTGTTTCATCCTGCATTCTTTCTCTCACATAATTCTGCACACTATTTAAAAAATTCATAGGTTAAGGATTAAGATCTGTACTTAGGTAATACTTCATCTTTCATCTTCTACATACTTGCCTCCAAGACCATGACTGAAGGTCTCTCATACCACAATAAGATTCCAAGTTCTTATCTTTTCCATAAGCTCTACTTCGCTCATCATCTTAACACAAGATGATCTTTCCTTTCTGAGTTTCTATAGTACTTGTATTTTCTCTTTGTAAATTTCCTTTTAGCGATTAACTGTTTACTGTAGTCTTACTCAACCTCAAATCTATACTCAAGTATTTTTAGTTCTCTAAGGCTAGTTTCTCCAGTAGTCATGTATGGATGTGAGAGTTGGACTGAGAAGAAGGGTGAGCACCGAAGAATTGATACTTTTGACCTGTGGTGTTGGAGAAGACTCTTGAGAGTCCCTTGGACTGCAAGGAGATCCAACCAGTCCATTCTGAAGGAGATCAACCCTGGGATTTCTTTGGAAGGAATGATGCTAAAGCTGAAACTCCAGTACTTTGGCCACCTCATGCGAAGAGTTGGCTCATTGGAAAAGACCCTGATGCTGGGAGGGATTGGGGACAGGAGAAGAAGGGGATAAGAGAGGATGAGATGGCTGGATGGCATTACTGACTCGATGGACACGAGTCTGGGTGAACTCCGGGAGCTGGTGATGGACAGGGAGGCCTGGTGTGCAGCGATTCATGGGGTCGCAAAGAGTCAGACACAACTGCGCGACTGAACTGAACTGAACTGATGAGAACTTATTTGTGACTACATTTGTATGTGTGCGTTTCATGTCAATGATTATCTGAAACATACAGGCATGCTTTATGTCATCTGATGAATCCCCAGTTGGGTATATGACTCCAAGAGGTACCAATTTAATCATAAGAAGCTAATAAGACAAGTGCATAGGCAGATAATATGCAAATGATAGTTTTGCATTAAGTGAAACTAACTGAAAGCAATGTATTCTACACGCAGAAATAATTACCATTAGCTCAAAAGAGAAAAGTGATTGGAGAATTATGTCTTCATTCAGCACATAGTCATAGAAGCATATAAAACTCAAAAGAATCTGTGCCAGTTTGGTTTCAGTAAAACAATATTACCACATTAGCCTGATGATTATTAATTGGAATATATGACTGGTTATTTTTTTAATATTTAATTTATAAATCTGTTTTGGTTTTATAGCTATGTAAGAGCTATAAACATACAGAGCATACCTGGCTTAGGTTTGTACATATTTATGCTATATTACAATATAAATAATTTAAGTCAACACTAAAATTCCATAGGCTGTTTTAAAGTTATGACTATAAAATATGAATTTTAATTATTTAAATATAATACTATATTGTGACATTTCTTTTGTCATAGCCTTAAACAGTTGTATCAGCCTTTTGCTATTGAATTATTTCCATCTGTTATTGTCTTGATGTCCTAAACAGGATGGAAACGAGCTTTGGGGCCATTTCTATCTTCCTTAGCACAGTTGTGAGGATGTGATGAATAATGTTTAATAATCCCAATAATGTTTGCGGATTTTAGCTCTTTGATCAACCATTCTGGTCTTAACTTCCCATTCCCAAATATTGTCTATTTGTCTGTTTTTATAAATCCACTTCCAAGAATGGTATTTTTAAAAAATATATTTAGTCTTATGTTTCTTGCATCTACTATGATTACAGGAAATGACAACTCGCCTTCAGTGAAGATACCCTGGATGGCAAGTAGTCCTCTGAGCATTGCATACAGATCATCTCACTTCAACATTGTATTTGCAGGCAAGTAGGTAGGATAATAAACAGATTACTTCTGTTCACTGATGGGGAAACTAAGTCATAGAGAGCTTAAGTACATTGTCCATGGGTCACACAAGTGGTCAGTGTGAGAAGTAGAGTTTTCATGAGGACATACTAAGGCTATAATCTATCTTCACATTGCCTGCAACTTAAGTTTGAAATAGGAACATGAAAGTTACTGTTCTATTACTGCACTCATGCCTCAGATCTCTCATCAGACAAGTACATAGAGAGAAAATGTTCACCTTCCCTCTTCATGGTGGTATAGGCTAGGTAGAGGACCAAATGACAAAGCATAAAGCTCATCAAACTTCAAATTTCTTAAACAGACAAGTTATTGGGAAGCAAATGTTTTTTATATTTATTTGGTAAACTATTCATATTTCATTCTTCCTTTATTTTACTTGGAATAGTGCTTGGCACATAACATGGAATTCTAGTGTTTCTTTCAATCTTAGAACAGTCACTTGCCCTGTAGTTTAGGTTGATCTTCCATGTGCAAAACTCACCTTATTTGCACTGTCAATTCATTCTTCATCAGTGAAAAAGTATACCAATTCTCAGACCATGCTTGGATGCTGGATAAAATGCACTGTGGTAAAGATGACCTAATATTCTCATGATCTATCTGAATGATACAATCTGTTTGGTCATAACAAGTTACTGGCATAATGACACATATGCTTCAACTGCAAGAAAATTCAGTTGTGGTAAGTAGACAGAATATTTGAAGCACATTATTTTCAATGAATTATTTTTTGGCCCTTTTTCCAAGCTGCCAGAGTGGGTATAATCATGGACAGGGTCTCTCCCAGTGAGCTTTCAGTCCATACACTTCTTTAATGTAACAAATCTAGCTACTTCAGTTACTGAAGATTTGAGATTTGATTTCCCAGGAGACTCTCCTTGCTCCTGCCCCATGACAAGACTTGTTCTTCTGTAAATCTGCAGCCGGTGTATCACCCAGTGATAATGATCAGTTTTGCCCCAGACTAAATGTGAGGGTAACCCCAGGGTCACTCTCAGAGTACTATGAGCATATGAATTATGGTCTGTCTTAGAGATCCCTAAGACTCATTCAAGCATTCATTCCTTTACCACATATATATTAAATACCCTGTGACAGGAGCTAGAAACTGGGGATATAGAAATAATTATGGGGGAAAAAAAGCCTGCTCTCAGGGCACTCACATTTTGGAAAAACATGAAATAATTATTATGTGGTGAGATAAACACTATCATTTTATAGGCTCAGATTCTGTGATGAGGGCGTGGTAAGGGTGAGGTGGCAAACATAGTAAAAACACTACTTTGGGCAGTTGGACATCTTTATTTCTAAATTTAATAAGACAAAATTGATAACATAAAATTGTGAAATAGATTGGGAAATTGGGAAATAGATAGGGAAACAGTGTCAGATTTTGTTTTTTTTGGCTCCAAAATCACTGCAGATGGTGACTGCAGCCATGAAATTAAAAGATGCTTACTCCTTGGAAGGAAAGTTATGACCAACCTAGACAGCATATTCAAAAGCAGAGACATTACTTTGCCAACAAAGGTCTGTCTAGTCAAGGCTATGGTTTTTCCAACAGTCATGTATGGATGTGAGAGTTGGACTATGAAGAAAGCTGAGCACCAAAGAATTGATGCTTTTGAACTGTGGTGTTGGAGAAGACTCTTGAGAGTCCCTTGGACTGCAAGGAGATCCAACCAGTCCATCCTAAAGGAGATCAGCCCTGGGTGTTCATTGGAAGGACTGATGCTAAAGCTGAAACTCTAGTACTCTGGCCACCTCATGCGAAGAGTTGACTCATTGGAAAACACCCTGATGCTGGGAGGGATTGGGGACAGGAGGAGAAGGGGACGACCAAGGATGAGATGGCTGGATGGCATCACTGACTCGATGGACATGAGTCTGAGTGAACTCCGGGAGATGGTGATGGACAGGGAGGCCTTGCGTGCTGTGATTCATGGGGTCGCAAAGAGTCGGACACGACTGAGCGACTGAACTGAACTGAACTGAACTGAAGGTGTATAATGGCTTCCCAGGTGGCACTAGTGGTAAAGAACCCACCTGCCGATGCAGGAGACATGAGATGTGGGTTCCATTCCTGGGTCAGGAAGATCCCCTGGGGGAAGGGATGGCAACCCACTCCAGTATTCTTGCCTAGAGAATCCCATTGATAGAGGAGACTGGTAGGCTATTGTCCATAGGGTCGCAAAGAGTCAGATATGATTGAAGCAACTTAGCGCAGCGCACAACACACAAAGTTATAATGTATATATTGCAAAATGATTACAAGTTTAGTTAACATCCATACCTCACCGAGTCACAGATTTGTTTTCCTTATGAGAACTTTTAAGATTCACTCTTAGCAGCTTCCAAAAAATAATACAGTATTTTAATCATAGTCACCATGCTTCACATTACATCCCAGAACTTCTTTATCTTATAACTGGAAGTTTGTACCTTTTGGCCACCTTCACCCATTCCTTCCCAATCCCCTGCACACCACCTATAACAACCACTGATTTGATCTCTGTTTGTATGATTTCTTTTTTTAGATGCCACATATACATGAGATCATTTATTGATAGTATTTGTCTTTCTCTGACTTAATTCACTCAGCATAATGCCACTGAGGTCCACGTGTGTGCTGTGTGCTAAGTCACTTCAGTCGTGTCCGACTCTTTGCAACCCCGTGGACTATAGCCCACCAGGCTTCTTTGTCCATGGGATTCTCCAGGCAAGAGTACTGGAGCGGGTTGCCGTGCTTCCTCCATGGGATCATCCCAACCCAGGGACTGAATCTGTGTCTCTTACATCTCCTGCGTTGGCGGGTAGGTTCTTTACCACTGTGCCACATGGGAAGCCCTAAATGTATGTTGTTGCAAATGGCAGTATTTTCTTCAGTTTTTAAGGCTGAACAATATTCTATTGTATGCATGTATGCATTTGTGTGTGTGTATATATATGCTATATTTCTTTATCTAAACACCTGTCTGTGGACACTGAGGTTGTTTCCATATTTTGGCTATTGTAAATATTGCTGCAGTGAACATAGGGTAAAATATCTCTTCAGGATAGTGATTTAATTTCCTTCAGATATATACCCAGATGTGGAATTGTTGGATTATATATGGTTCTTTTTTTCTTTTTAAAGATCTTCCATACTGTCTCCCGTAGTGAAGATGGGACCTACCATCTTCATTCCTACCAATGATGCACAAGGGTTCTCTTCTCCACCAATACTTGTTATCTCTTGTCTTTTTGATGATAGCTTTTCTAACAGGGTGACGTGATATCTCATTGTGGCTTTGTGGTTAGTCGTTCAGTTGTGTCAGACTCTTTGCAACCCCATGGGCTATAGCCTGCCAGGCTCCTCTGTTCATGGGGATTCTCCAGGCAAGAATACTGGAGTGGGTTGCCATGCACCCCTCTAAGGGATCTTCCCAACCCAGGGATCGAACCCAGATCTTCCACATTGCAGGCAGATTCTTTAGTGTCTGAGCCACTGGGGAGACCTGAAATTGTGGTTTTACTTTGCATTTTATTGATGATTGTTGATATGAGCACCTCTTCATGTACTTGTTGAATTCTTGAATATCTTCTTTGGAAATTATCTATTCAAGTCTTTTGCCCGTTTGTCAATTGGATTATTTGTGGTTTTTAATATTGAGCTGTAAGAGTATCACATATTTTGGATAATATTTTCTCCCATGTCATACGATGTCATTTTATATTTGACTGTTTTTTCTGCTGTGCAGGAGCTTTTTAGCTTGATGTAGTCCCACCTGTTTATTTTTTATTCTGTTGCTTGTGCTTTAGGTATTATATCCAAAAATTCACTGCTAAGATCCATGTCAATAAACTTTTTCTCTATGTTTTATTCTAGGAATTTTATAGTTTCAGGTCTTACATTTAGGTTTTTCATCCATTTTGAGTTAGTCTTTATGAGTGGCGTGAGATAGGGATCTAGTTTCCTTCTTTTGCATGTGAATATCCAATTTTCCCAGCACCATTTATTGAAGAGACTGTCTTTTCTTCATTAAGTTTTCTTGGCTCTCTCAAATATTAGCTGACCGTATATGCATGGGTTTATTTCTGGGCTCTCGATTCTGTTATGACATCTTGAGGCTGGTTTAAAACAGCACCCAGAGTGATGGGTATAAATGCCCCATCTAAGACCAGCTTTAGGAAGCATGATACTTCATCCATATATGGAGTAGGAAGCTGAAAATGCTGGCAGCCAACTCATTAGCTATTTGAAGTTTTATGTGCTGTTCTTTTTTAATATGTAAAAATTCTCATGACTTTTTATTCTACCATAATATAGCATATTTATTTTAATACAAAAATGTGTTAAATTAATTAGCCTCCCCCAGTTTGCAACTGACAAGTTCCTCAAGTAAATTGTACACTCTAGGAAAAAATGCCAAATTCTTCCTGGGACTTTTCCTATTCTTTGGCACAAGAACTGACTCCTATTTTAAGCAAAGAAAAAGAAACAGACCAAAAAAAATTAAAAACCACTGCAAGAAGGGAGAAACAAAATAACAGAATATTTCATTCAGTATGGGGAGAGTGTGGTAGACCCCAAGTATCTTTGACTAGTTGATGATCAAAACAGTATCAAATCCAATTCAAATCCATAGGCCATAATTATTTTGGGAAAAAAATTAAGAGAAAGCTGTTGATGCACTTAATTTTGATAATGAAAAGCCCTGGTTTAACAATTAACCTTTCTTTGCATAGATAAGAGAGAAGATTCAAGAATATTTACCAGTTATCATAAAATATATCTTAAAGCTATACCCAGTCTACAACTTATTATAAAATTAGGTTTTGATCTATTTTCTTCCTTTTTATACTGAATATTTTGTGTAGGTGGTTCCAAGTTCTGTTGATTTATAATCTTGAGACTATGAATATTTATTATAGGAAATTATATAGAAAATATTTGTTATAGGAAAAAGCTTACTTAAATGTTTAAACCATTTGCCCTAGGAGGCTGATCTTACTCACCAACCTGAAGATTCTTAGGCCATGGGCTCAGACCTCCCTGATCTGCTTCTAATTAGAAAAACTGGAATAAAATATTTTAACAAATTCTCTTAGTACTAGGAACACAGCTAAGACATTCCTGCTCATAAAAATTTATTTTACAAGTAAAATAAAATGATTTTCACAGATCAGCTTTAAAATACAATGCAGAAATTTGATTTGCCTAATTTCCCCAACTGGGAAGTTACAATCTGCCCCCTATTCCTACCTCCCTGCGCTGTACAGTCCAACTGTTGCTCTGCAAGCTGCTGGTTCTCCTCCTTCCTTCTGTAAATGTTACTTCATCAGGTTACCCAAACCAAAGTCTTTTTTGTGTTTGCTCTCTTCTACCTGACTCAGACGACCATGTCCCCTACTTAATGTCATATTAGACTGTTTCAAACATTCATTATTTTATTTAATATTCTGTGGATGGCTGCCAAATGCCAGGCATTGGGCTAGGAATCCTAAAATGAGGAATTTTAACACTCAGAAAAGAAATACCTACAGAGAATATCTGAATCTATCATTCAAAAAACTAAGATAATGGCATCTGGTCCCATCACTTCATGACAAATAGAAGGGGCAAAAGTGGAAATGGTGACAGATTTTATTTTCTTGGGCTCCAAAATCACTGCAGATGGTGACTACATCCATGAAATAAAATATGCTTGATCACTGGAAGAAAAGCTATGACAAACCTAGACAGCATATTGAAAAGCAAAGACATCATTTTGCTGACAAAAGTCCGTATAGTCAAAGCTATAGTTTTTCAAGTAGTCATGTATGGATGTGAGAGTTGGACCATAAAAGAAAGCTATGTGCCAAAGAATTTACGCTTTAAAACTGTGACACTGGAGAAGACTCTTGAGAATCCCTTGGACAGCATGGAGTTCAAATCAGTCAATCCTCAAGTAAATAAACCCTGGATATTCACTGGAAGGACTGAAGTTCCAATATTTTGGCCATGTGATGCAAAGAGCTGGTTCTTTGGAAAAAACTCTGATGCTGGGAAAGATTGAGGGCAGGAGAAGAAGGGGGTGTCAGAGGATGAGATGATTGGATGGTGTCACCAACTCAAGGGACATAAGTTTGAGCAAACTCCAGGAGATAGTGAAGGACAGGGAAACCTGGAATGCTATAGTCCATGGGGTCTCAGAGAGTCGGAATGACTTAGCAACTGAACAGCAAGAGGGAGTATGGAAAAGTAAATAACTAAAATAGTGACAAGAGCTATGAGTGATGGTTCAAGGGAGCCTAGAAGAATAATCCAGTTTGGAAAACTCAAGTAAGGACGGATTTTCAGCACACAACTGGAAAGATACAGTCTGAAGAATGAACATATACTATGCAAAGAATTTACCAACTAGTTTCTCTGTTTTGAAAGAATTTTTCTCTTTCCCAAGAGAATTCTTACTGAAAGGCCATTCCCTGAGGCTTTCCCTCACATTCTCAGGCAGAGTTAAAGGTTCTTTCACCTGTGGGCCCACAGCACATCTTCCATACCTGTATTACTGCTCCTACCCTATTGTAACACCGTGATTGATGAAGATCCCTCTCACCCAGGAGCTCCATCAAGGCAGAGAAGGGATCTTTATCAATCTTTGTGTCCAAACATACCTGACACATAGTATGCATTTGAGAGAATTTGATGAACAGTTGTATTTAACAAAGCATAAATATGTCAACTTTGACATTTGAAAGTCCATTTTAAAGTAAGCAAGACATCTGTAGGGACATAACACATTCTGGAGTGTTCTTCATTATACAGAAATCTTCTTACATTTTAGAAAGCAATACATGAGGAAATCAGAAAAGAATTATTCCCTATGGAAATGAACAAGGGAACAAACGCTTTCATATATTTGGGTACATTTTCTAGTACTTGGCTGATTCAAGCAATGTCTATGATAGTTGCTAAATTGTGAGTTATTACACACTTTGCATTTCATAGGCTTCAACTGTGAGTGGGGTCAATATTGACAGTTCATAGGAAGCACCCTGAAGTCTTCGCAATTGCAGCCAAGGGCAAATTTGCCCACAGGCTTCTGAGCCACTGAAATTGCACTGATCTTCTCCTGAGGCCATGGAGGCCACAGAGTATGACCTTGACACATGGCTCGAAAGACAGTAGGATTTGACAAGCGTGCATTACATGTGCTTGACTGCAGTGACTTAGCACACACACACATATACACATACGTACTCTCTTTCAAGATAATTAAAATAACATTTACCCTAAAAGCTTATTATCTATTTTGTTATCTATAAAGGCCACTCCCAATTAAATAGCTGGTGGACTTCTCTGCAATTTCTAATTTCACATCTCCTAGTGGTAAATTCATGGTCTATTTTGGTCATTACCAAGCTTAGGATAGCAGAAAATATGTTATCCATATACCTCAGCACCACATGTTGTTTTAAATTTTCTTCTAAAATATTTAGAAGATATTTCCCATGGAGCCTGGCAGGCTATTGTTTGTTTTGCTTTTCCATCTGGTATTCGATTAATATACTAATAACCACTCTAATTTCTTTTGCTATTGCCATTAATCTTATTTTTCTTTGTGCCATGTTTATCTTCACTTGGGAACTGAAAAGTACTGTAGATTAGAAGCAATATTTCAACTATAGCTCCTACATGGAAGGCAACCCAAGTGCATTCAACATTTTTTAATGGGGACGTGGTTTAGTCTAATTCAGATTTCTCCATGTGCCTACAATTCTCTTGGATGTTCATGTTCATTAACTTTATGGAATTTTATGTTTATAAAGTTATGAATGTGACTGGTGATAGAAGCAAGATCCGATGACTCATTGGAAAAGACCCTGATGCTGGGAGGGATTGGGGGCAGGAGGAGAAGGGGACGACAGAGGATGAGATGGCTGGATGGCATCACCGACTCGATGGACGAGTCTGAGTGAACTCTCGGAGTTGGTGACGAACAGGGAGGCCTGGCATGCTGCGATTCATGGGGTCGCAAAGAGTCGGACACGACTGAGTGACTGAATTAAACTGAACTGAACTGAAGCATTATATTATATTGCAAAGCACAGATGGAATATTCAAAGTCAAAGAGAGATGGAGTATAAAACACTTGCAGATTAGTGTGTGGTGCTTGTGGTGATGTTTTCTCCCATCCCCACTTTTCACCTTTCCTATTAGTTTGGTTGCTCCCTATGGAAGTCACTGAGCTTTACACTGAAGTCTCAGGGGGCATTTTGCAGCTCTGAAGCTGGGAAGTTAAGGACAACTGAGTGAGAGGATAAGAATGTTCAGAGAAAAGTCATTTCAACTGCAAGTGAGTGGGACAGAAATATTCTCATCGCACTTGACAGTAAGCCTGCAGGTGGGGAGAAGTATGGTTCTCAGATAGAGAAGATAATAAAAGCAAAAAACTGCACATTGCTGAAGGTGACGGCCATAAGTTATACTTCTTTTGTCTCTCTCTTAGGGTCATGTACAGTGTTGGGCAATTAGTACGTGCTCAGTTAGCCTTTCTGGGTTGATAGGAAAAAGTTAGCTTGAGGCAGAGTTCAGGTGATGCCAATTCTGTGAGTCCATTCCTGTTTTAAGGCAGTCTGCCACACATATCCCAAACTCTCACATGGCCAATCCACCCAGGATCTGAGCCACTGTTACAGTGAACTTTGGTGTTCATCACCTTTGCTCAATGCGCCATCAGAAGACTCTGCTGATGGTAAGTCAGAGACATTGCTCATTTGTTCCTGTTTCCTTTGTTGCCCCATCACTACTAGTGCTTTCTCTTTCTGTCTGAATAGAAAAACATCTTTAAATCGAGTCTTTATGTTTTCCTCTCCGTATCTGAACGCTGGAGATGAAACACTGAAAAAGACCTGCGCTACACCTTCCAGGACTTTACACGCTGCTGTAGGAGATTAGGGATCTGGCCAAAATAAAGATGAATGTCTGCAGGATTTAATATACCAAAGGAGCCATCTACTTCCTTTCTCCTGAATATTATGATTATTTGTTTCTTAAAGATGCTTGGACTTGAATAGTGTGTTTGAATCATTCCTCAAAAATGCCTATGTTGAGTCTATTAAACTTAAAAATTGTTTTTCTATATTTTTTTAAAATAAGGAAATGGTTACCATTAAGAGCAAGTTTGATTTTCAAACATAGTCAAGAGTCATTTAAATACAAGCCTTATAACTAAAGTGGCTGATAAGTCTGGGGAATATCACTGTAAGTTTTTTTTAAATGACTATGAAGTAATGAGTTCACCTTCTTGCTCATAAACTGATCTGGAATGATGCAATAAGAGAACTAATATTTTAATCAGTACCATGTGCTTTGAATGCATTACTTCACTCAATCCTCATAACTATCAAATAATTTATGAATTATTTTGTTTCCATTAAAAAACATGATTAAAGAAATGAGGAAACTTGCCCCAAATGACATAAGAGTTGGGATTCAAAATCAGGGGAAGCTGGGACCAGAACTGTGTGTTAAAACACCAAGCTAACTTCCACAGAATGAGGTCTAGAGATGTTTTGAGTAAGTACTCAGTATTATAAAGGCATTTCAAGAATGACTCAGACTCTAAATCTGGATACAGTGGCTATAGTCCTGTGCATAAAAATTAGTCCAAAATATATAATGACAAATACTGATTCCTCTTTACACAGCTGCATGAGGTCAAAGTGACATCTAAGTATGGGTTGCAAATGTTCACTTCCAAATAAGCATGGAAGATTTTACTATATTACCTTAGAGACACAGAGAAAAGCAATTTATTGTTACCTCTAATTTTATCAAAGAAATGTACACTAGGAATGCAGGAAAGGATACGGAGGAGAAAAGAACTTGATGCTCAGTATTAATATTAGCAAATATACCTGTCACATGTTTTATTGAGTAAAGCAAGAATGCATAAATTAGTGTCCAGAAATTTTGAGTTTTACTTTTGTTTTTGTTTGCTTTATGGTTACTCTACGGATCACTGTATACTGTGTTTAGTTGTTCAGTTGTGTCTGACTCTTTGTGACTCCGTGGACTGTAGTCTGCCAGGCTCCTCTGTCCATGTGGATTCTCCAGGCAAGAATACTGGAGTGGGTTGCCATGCCCTCCTCCAGGGGATCTTCCCAACCCAGGTCTCCTGCACTGTAGGCATATTCACAAATTTATGTACTATCAGTGGTCAATTGTAACCCACTTGTACCTTCAGTTCAGTTCAGTCGCTCATCTTTAATTGAGTCAAATTTGAAGAACAATGTAAAGTTAGTTAAAACCCCCAAAACAAAATTTAAAAAAACAACAAATCTCAAGAGATTTTGGAGTATAGATGGGCTCTACAAATGTTAAGTTGCCTCTTACTTTCACTAAATGAATTAAAACACATCTAGCTCTTTGAAGGGTACTTGTGAATGTAAGCTTGAAAATATTCCAGGGATGACTTTGAAATGCACTCTAGTCCGTGTGTGTGTTTGCGTGTGTTTATGTGTGTGAGAGAGAGAGTAACAATATTCATGGGACCTGTATTGCTACTTCCTATTGACAGCCACAAACTGGCCCTTGCCCTGGGTGTGTGTCATCTACCTCTACAAGGGTCAAATCATGCGCTGCTGCTGCTTCTGACCTCCAACACCCCCTGAAGGAGCTCAGGGTGGAGAGCAGAAGTGGGGCACTCTGTGATCCTGGAAAACTGGCAGGCCGTGCCTTCAGGTAGTTAGATATTCCCAGAAGCTGATTTTATGAGCCTAATTCTCGTACCTCCTTACATCTAGAGAAATGCTAAAATTCTTCATGGGGAAAACTATTTCTTGTGACTAGTAGAATCTTCATGAGACCAGCAGAAACTTTCTCAAAAATACATGCTTGGTTGCATGTACTCCTTCTTTACCTAAATCACAGATATACTGTCCTTCTCCCTACCTCTTGGAGCGGTTTCTCAGAGCTATCTGAAGTGCTGTCTCCTGGGCTGCAGTCCTCTTACTGCCCCAAATAAAACTACTCACAACTCCCATGCTGTGTGCTTTTTTTAAGCCGACACTATCTTATCAGTCACAGGAATCCTCTGAATACAAATTTATCATGTGCAGTTGTACAATTGAAGTATGATCACTAAATTCACAATGGACTCAGGTCTTTCAAAAATGTTTTTAAATGAACAACTCTTTACTGGAAAACAGAAAAATTAATATTGGGATATTCATATACTGCCGCATATTTGAAAATGAAAATCTTAGAAGGGAAAGAAAGGGCACTTAGTTGTAAAATGTGTAACTCCACTCAACATCAAACAAAAAATTTCAGCAAATCAAAATACTTCTGGGTTTTGTTTTTGTTTTTGACCCTTCCTGGCTTAGAAACTTTCAATAGCCTCAGAATGTTATTTTGCATGTTTTTGTAACTCATTAAAGAAGATAAAAATATTCCCTTCTGAACTGAATCCTTTAAATCAGAATTCCTAGTCTCTACTGTGGAGGAGGCAATGGCAACTCACTCCAGTACTCTTGTCTGGAAAATCCCATGGGTGGAGGAGCCTGGTAGGCTGCAGTCTACGGGGTCACTAAGAGTCGGACACGACTGAGCGACTTCACTTTCACTTTTCACTTTCATGCATTGGAAAAGGCAATGGCAACCCACTCCAGTATTCTTGCCTGGAGAATCCCAGGGATGAGGCAGCCTGGTGGGCTGCAGTTTATGGAGTCACACAGAGTCAAACACAACTGAAGCAACTTAGCAGCAGCAGCAGCAGCAGTCTTTGCTGAAAAGTATAAAAAAGGATCCCAAATAGCCAAGTGCTTATTAAAACAGTACAGTAGTTTAAATTCTAAGCCCTGCCTCTGATCACACATCACCAGCATGCCAAATGGTTATCGAATTTAATTTTGTGTTAGTAGACAGTGAGCAAATCAACTCGTTGTTTGGCCTACATAACACCAAATAGACCATTCTGATTCTTCCCTCCTGAATCGACTGCTTTTAACAGAATTATACAATTGTGTCACTGCACAGCTTTAGGCTTGAATTAGCCTGTCAAATTAGAAAATGCTCTTGATAAAATTTTAGAAGAAAACCAGTAAGTTGTAAAATCTACTTATAAAAATTTAAGCATCTGTTACATGCTCATAAGACTGTATTTTAAGTTATATGTGTATGTTTATAGAAAAAAAGATATGTTAAACTGCATGTTAACTAAAGTTATTTTTAGTAGGAGGGGTTGTAGGAAGTGTTTATTTTCTTCTCTGCAGTTTTTTCTAAGTTTCCTCAAGAACAAGTGCTACTTTTGCAAGCAAAGAGCAAAACAAAACAAATGTGAGCATTAAATACTATTTCAAAAATATGGCATCAAATATAAAAGCTCAAATTACATCTGTTCAAAATGTCTGATGAAGTCTCCTGTTTGGACTCTTCCTTCTATCACAGACCTTAAGAGTCACATAAAAAATTTATACACTTATGAGAAAGACATGATTTCAGTACAAGGAATCTGGTTTTGTGTTTTTTATTTTGGTTATTAATAGGAGAATGACAATGAACTTCCTAGGTGGCACAGTGGTAAAGAATCTGCCTGCAATGCAGGAAACACAGGTTTGATCCCAGGTCAGGAAGATCCCCTGGAGAAGGAAATGGCAACCCACTCCAGTATTCTTGCCTGGGAAATCCCAGGATATAGGAGCCTGGCAGGCTATAGTCTCAAGGGTCACAAAGAGTCAGACTCGACTGAGTGACTAAACACTATGTAAGCTTAATTATTTCTTCAATGTCCCTTTTGTCATAAAGGACAACTATTATTATTTTGTTATTATAGGAGGATGACAAGGCTTTTTACAGATGGAGTTCACCACTCAGACTTCAAGCATGTGAGCACCAAGTCAGCACAGCCAACATATGAAGCTGAGTTGAAAGAGGAAGGTGATAACAGCGTGGACTGAGCACGTTCTATTTACCCCCGTCAATGGCCAGGTGCCACCAGGCCTTCCCTGAAGCTGAACTATGTCTCTCTACCAAGTGACTCCTCAACGCTCCTTTGACGGGCTGGGTTCAAAAAAGTGAAGAATCAGATTTTTTCTGCATAGTCCCAGAGGGAGCACTACTAGGATGAATGGGGGCAGATCTAAGCTTAGCTGAAGGAAGAATGCCCTGTGGGTCACAGTCAAAATCTCTTTCCTGTTGGAGAGGAAGGTGTCAGTAAGGGCCTGGTCCAGTTGGAGCAGATTTAGGGAATCTCACCATTAAAACCAAAATCTCTCCACCAGGCAACCGTGAAACCAAGAGATCATGGAGTACAGAGTCAAGCAGGCACCAAATCTGGTAAAAAGAGAGGAGACTTGGCCCAGTGAAATCATGAGGAGCAGGTATCAAGCTGCTGCTGCTGCTAAGTCACTTCAGTCGTGTCCGACTCTGTGTGACCCCATAGACGGCAGCCCACCAGGCTCCACCATCCCTGGGATTCTCCAGGCAAGAACACTGGAGTGGGGTGCCATTGCCTTCTCCATGCATGAAAGTGAAAAGTGAAAGTGAAGTCACTCAGTGGTGTCCCACCCTCAGCGACCCCATGGACTGCAGTCTTCCAGGCTCCTCCGTCCATGGGATTTTCCAGGCAAGAGTACTGGAGTGGGGTGCCATTGCCTTCTCCAGCAGGTATCAAGGGGGAGAACTAACTCAGGAATGAACAGTGATGGGGATAACTTAGATCAACATTGGCTACACAATTTGTGAAGCCCAGAGCAAAATGAAAATGCAGAGTCTCTTGTTGAAAAATTATTTTAAAAATTCAAGATGGTACCTGCAGAGTATTAAGTCAGGCTTGGGACCCTGTTAAGCATAAGACCCTGTAAAGCTTACCCTGCACAAGACTGCTTCATCACCAGGAAGGGGAGGAGAATTCCTGCGTTTATCATCTTTGGGTGGCTTTCACTTGCTGGCTCACCTAGAAGCAGTGTAGACACATGGGTTAAACTATAATGACAACAACAAGGAAAAGAGCTGTTCAAAAAGGATTTACAAATTATGGTCCAGGGAATGTTTAAATAGAGGCTTCATGTTACAGAGACAATTATTAGACATAAGGACCTGTAAAATCCCTTTCAACCTGGAGTCTACAGTTCTACATAGGTTCAACTCAGTTCAGTCGCTCAGTTGTGTCCGACTCTCTGTGACCCCATGAATCGCAGCATGCCAGGCCTCCCTGTCCATCACCAACTCCCAGAGCTCACTCAGACTCACGTCCATCGAGTCAGTGATTCCATCCAGCCATCTCATCCTCTGTCATCCCCTTCTCCTCCTGCCCTCAATCTCTCCCAGCAACAAAGTCTTTTCCAGTGAGTCAACTTTTTGCATGAGGCGGCCAAAGTACTGGCATTTCAGTCAGCATCATTCCACTGGCATTTCAGTCAGCATCATTCCATCCAAAGAAATCCCTCCATGAATCGCAGCATGCCAGGCCTCCCTGTCCATCACCAACTCCCAGAGCTCACTCAGACTCACGTCCATCGAGTCAGTGATTCCATCCAGCCATCTCATCCTCTGTCATCCCCTTCTCCTCCTGCCCTCAATCTCTCCCAGCAACAAAGTCTTTTCCAGTGAGTCAACTTTTTGCATGAGGCGGCCAAAGTACTGGCATTTCAGTCAGCATCATTCCACTGGCATTTCAGTCAGCATCATTCCATCCAAAGAAATCCCAGGGCTGATCTCCTTCAGAATGGACTTATTGGATCTCCTTGCAATCCAAGGGACTCTCAAAAGTCTTCTCCAACACCACAGTTCAAAAGCATCAATTCTTCGGCGCTCAGCATTCTTCACAGTCCAACTCTCACATCCATACATGACCACAGGAAAAACCATAGCCTTGACTAGACGGACCTTAGTCGGCAAAGTAATGTCTCTGCTTTTTAACATGCTATCTATGTTGGTTATAACTTTTCTTCCAAGGAGTAAGCGTCTTTTAATTTCATGGCTGCAGTCACCATCTGCAGTGATTTTGGAGCCCCAAAAAATAAAGTCTGACACTGTTTCCACTGTTTCCCCATCTATTTCCCATGAAGTGATGGGACTGGATGCCATGATCTTCATTTTCTGAATGATGGGCTTTAAGCCAACTTTTTCACTCTCCACTTTCACTTTCATCAAGAGTGCTTTTTAGTTCCTCTTCACTTTCTGCCATAAGGGTGGTGTCATCTGCATATCTGAGGTTATTGATTATCAAGTTAGTGAGGTTTAAAATCATCTAAGAGTATTTTTCAAACTACCAGTTCTGTAAATCCCAAGTTTTCATGTATTCCCAATCCAACTGTTCTCATTTTCACCAGTATCATACCCTGACTTGTCAGCCAGTTCTTTCTCAGAAGCGTAGAGGGCTGTAACAACATTCTTTGCTGATCTTCTTAGCCTTAACATCACTGTTCATCAGGTCCATTTGTAGCCAAAATCCCTGAGACATTTTGGACCTTCTCTCCCATTTCTGTACAAAATAGTCAGGAATAGAATATTAGATTCTTTTTCTCTGATCAACTGAGGTCAAGTCTTCCTTCTTCTTTGTATGAACATTCATTCTCATGATCAACACAGAAAATTCATTTTCTTAACCATGTCTCCTCATGGTAAAGTGTATTCACCTTGTCACCGTCCATTGCTCCCTGTTATCCCTCTTTGCCCTGTGATATTGCAGTCCTTCCCACTGAAAGCTGAGTATATTTCTTCCATCTCACTCCTGGTGAGATGTACCCTGTGGCTTATTTTGTCCATGGAACATGAGTAGAAATAGAATGCCAGCTCCAGGTCTAGACCTTAAGAGGCATCTTGTGTTTTCACTCACCTCTGCTGCACTTTTGTTAATACTGTGAGAAGAAAAAGCTCTAGGCAGCCCATTGATCATAGAGGATAGGATGAAAGAGTTGTGGAGCAGACCTGGGCCCAAGCTGTAGGTTAAGACTAAGCCCAGCCCAGTTAAACTTTGCTCAGCTAATCTTAAATCAACTGATATGTATATGATAAGAATAACCAAATAGTGTTATATTAAGCTACTGGTTGTTATACAGAATTACTATAACAAAAATTGACTGGTATATTCTGTAACTCCCTAGCTCTTCCATACTCGAAATCAGTTAAGTGATGATGGTCATTAAATCCATCCATCATCTGTGAAGAGTGGGATGATTTAGGGGTTTAGATCTTAGAGTCAGTGGACCTGGACTGGAATCCTAGTACTGATACACTGGGACTGAATGAGATAATGCACTTAAAGATCTCAGCCCAAGGTCTGTTATACAGTAAGGCTGACCTTGTGTAAACACAGAATGGCCAAGTAAATATATCTGGAGGGTGTGGATATTTGAACTAGGAACCATTTCCTATGGTTCAAACAATACTTGATATCACATCAACACAACCAAAATGAATCAGCAATTAGGAAAAGATAGCATCAACTAAGAAGAACTATGGGAAAAGGTACCCCAGTATTTTTTGAAACTAGTTCTGTGATAGCTGCCACACCAACAGCTAGATTTTATAAATCCACAGGATTCACTTGAAATGAGAGAAAAGGCAAACTTGTTCTAGGATCCATTATTATTTACTATTGCACAATGAGTAAAAGGAACAGATGGCTAATTATTTCTGAAACTGCACTAAATAAAGTGTTTTTTATTGGGGGAAGGTAAGTTTAGATTGGCTGTCCAGCTTATACACTGATGGGAAAATCAGATAAAAAATTTGATGTGATAGAGGTTAGCAACCACCAACATCCACAATCTGTTCCTGGTCCACATAAACACTGCAATTTTTCTTTTGCAATAATTTCTGGTACTGATTTATCAAGGGGCATCTGTGCTTTAAACAAAGGTTCAGTTCTTTCCTGTCAATCATTTTATCCTAATTAATGTTTTGACACTTTAACGAGATAATGAACTTGAAAAAAAGCTTTGCAAAGTGTAAAGGGCCTTATCTGCTGGCTAATTTCATTTAACTTGACTTGTGCAAGGAATGAAACAAGTTTATCTGTTCTGTTATGGCAAATTGTGAACTGTCAAACTTGGGAGTAGAATTTGGTGACAAATCAAGGAAAATGAGCAGCTGGCTGGGGGGTTGGGAGTGGGGGAGGAACCTCTCTTTCCAGAACTGCTCACTCAGGGGAAACACTGGGAACAAAGAGAACAGATAAAGGAAAACTGAACATTGGAAGTGTTTTTCTCTCCCAAGTATGTTTAAGTTTAAAAGAGTGACCAACTGCCACTTCAATTAAATGAAAAGAAAATACAATTGCTATTTGGACACCAATCCCTCTTGTTTCTGCTGTTTCTTTGCAGAGCTCGATGTCTTTAAAAAAAAAAAGCTCAATCAAAAAATGGGTGGAAGGCCTAATTAGATATTTCTTCAAAGAAGAAATTCATTTGGCCAAGAGGTTTATGAAAAGATGCTTCACATCACTAATTTTTAGAGAAACACAAATCAAAACTACAATGAAGTAACACTCACACCAGTCAGAATGGCCATCGTCAAAATCTACAAACAAGGCTTCTCTGGTGGCCCAGTGGTTGAGAATCCACTTGCCAATGCAGGGGTCATGGGTTCGAGTCCCTGCTCCAGGAAGACCCCCCATGCTGTGTGGCAGCTAAACCTGTGTGCCGGAACTACTGAAGCCCAAATGCCTAGAGCCCGTGATCCTCAATAGAAGCCACCACAAGGAGAAGCCTGAGCGTGGCCACGAAGTGGCCTCCGCTCGCCACAACTAGAAAAAGCCTGAGAGCAGCAATGAAGACTCCACACAACTAAAAATAATTATATAAGTCTTTTCAAAAAATCAGCAAATAATAAATGATGGACAGGGTGTGGAGAAAAGGGAACCCTCCTACACTGTTGTTGGGAATGTAACTTGATACAGCCACTATGGAGAACAGTATGGAGGTTCCTTAGAAAACTAAAAATAGAACTACCAGTTGATCCAGCAATCCCACTCCTGGTCACATACCCAGAGAAAAACATAATTCCAAAAACACAGGCACCCCAATGTTCACTGGAGAACTATTTACAATAGTCAGTACATGGAAGCAACTTAAATGTACATGAAAGACATTTTTCCCCTCTGTACCTGGCTTTTATTATTTACATAATACAAGACAGCATCAATGCTGAACAGCATGATTATGTGCAATACATAAACTGAACTGTCTGTACACATCTTCAGATCTAACTCAGAACTGAACATAAAACTGAAAATAAAACTGAGTGCCTTAAGAATAAAAGCAAAAACTAAGTAGTGCCTTGTATACATACTTAGCTATCTACAGAGGAAAACAGGCATTACAAGGGCATTAATCTGACTATACTCATTTATATATTAAAAAACACAAGTTTCACCCATCACAGTAGAAGGAATATAGTAGTTATGGTACATATATACAATGGAATATTACTCAGCCATAAAAAAAGAAATTGTGCCATCTGCTGAGATGTGGATTGACCTAGAGACTGCCATAGAGAGTGAAGTCAGGAAGAGAAAAACAAATATCATATATGAGTATATATATATGTGGAATCTAGAAAAATGGTACAAATGAACCTATTGGCAGAGCAGAAATAGAGACAGACACATAGAGAACAAATATATGGACATTAAGAGGGGAAAAAACAGGGTGGGATGAATTGGGAGACTGGAACTGACATATATATATACATATATACACACACACACACACACACACTACTATGTATAAAATAGATAACTAATGAGAACAGACTGTATAGCATAGGGAAATCTACTCAGAGCTCTGCGGTGACCTAAATGGGAAGGAAATCCAAAAAAGGGGATATGTGAATACATATAGATGATTCAACTTGCTGTACAGCAGAACTATATGCCAATAAAAAAGCAACTATATGCCAATAAATTTTTTTTTAAACTTTCATAAGGATTTAATCACTGTCAAATGTCTCGCTCAGGACATAGTCTTTCTCCATTTTCTCCGACCCTTCACTAGCACTTTGCACAACCTCATAGATGGTGTCGAGTCCCCAGAGAAGTGACATGAGAGCAGAAATCACCATGGAAAATTTTTCCCCTCTTGTGGGGCCCCAGAGAGACAGGGAAGAGTCAAAAGGGATCCATCATCTCACTTCTTATTGGCTCTGTCATAAAGGACAATTGAAGGCTCCTGATCCACTGAAAATGGGATAACAATGGTACCTACTTCATGAGGATGTTATGAGAATTAAATAAGATAATTCATGAAAAGAATTTAGCCCAGTGCTTGACTGATTGTATTCACTTAACATTAGCCATGTATACAGTGCTAGGTGGTAAAGAAGAGAGCAGACTGCCTGAGATAAATGGAAGAGAGGAGAGAGAGGACAGAAATAATTGTGAACTAATACAAAGAAAATGACAAAAATTATTAATCTAAATTAATTCAAATTTTTTGAGAATTAAATATCAATTAGATATGTTATTTTGTATCATACAGGAAGCAGACGCTAAACAAAGGTCCATCTAGTCAAGGCTATGGCTTTTCCAGTAGTCACGTATGGATGTAAGAGTTGGACTATAAAGAAAGCTGAGTGCCAAAGAATTGATGCTTTTGAACTGTGGTGTTGGAGACTTTTGAGAGTCTCTTGGACTGCAAGGAGATCCAACCAGTCCATCCTAAAGGAAATCAGTCCTGATTATTCATTGGAAGGACTGATGCTGAAGCTGAAACTCCAATACTTTGGCCACCTGATGTGAAGAACTGACTCATCTGAAAGACCTTGATGCTGGAAAGATTGAAGATGGGAGAAGGGGATGACAGAGGATGAAATGGTTGGATAGCATCACCAATTCAATGGACATGAGTTTGAGTAAACTCCGGGAGTTGGTGATGGACAGGGAGGCCTGGCATGCTGCAGTCAATGGGGTCACAAAGAGTTGGACATGACTGAGCAACTGAACTGAACTGAAGATGCTAAATAGATTTATAGCATGGAGGAGATTATAAGGAGAATGATCAAACCAGTGGCGAGAGGGGGAAACTTTCTAAGGACATAAGAGGAATTTATTATCATCACAAAACTAGCATATTCATTATACACTAGGTTTATATATTTGATAATGTAACATAAGCTATTTAGCAAAATAGCCAGATTCAGTTCACTGCACAAATTTAGGAGACAAAATCTCCCTTTTAGAGAAGAAAAGGAACCTTTTTTTTACCAATTCATAGATTTTAAGTAATATTTTCTTGTAAATTTGCCATCCTGTACAACTGAGTATGAAAAACAACATTTCTGAACACTTTTGATACAAAATACTTGGTATAGATCCAACTGAAAAATTCTTCAATAATACTTCCAGTGACTGCACTATATGAACCCTTATGAAGTAATTTGGACAAACTGTCCTAGTATTATTCTTCCCCAACCCTTTACAAGAAAATGAGTGCTCATCTTTGATGTCAGATTACTTACACATCCTGCCAGAGAAAACACCATCAGATCTGGCTTGGCCTTCTGGTTCATCTTCTGCCCAAGTGGGCAAAGCCTCTAGGAGTCATGGAAAGGTGTCATGCTGAAATGTGTTCACCAGCTTGCCTGCCCCGGCCAGTTCTTGATTTGGTGCCTGTGTCACGCTGCTGCATACATTCCCAAAACAACAGTAACACACAGTGAAACCAGCCCTAGACCAAGAATTCCCATTGTCCAGGCAAGGGATAAGGATTATCTAGGCCTTTGTCACAACCCTAATCACACTCTGGTTCCTCACTGAGTCACAAGCCAAAGGCCAGAAATGTCATCATTTCTTAGCCAGAGCTTCATCATCTTTGGGACTTAATTGTCAGAGTACTCTATTGGGGAAATCTCTTTCCTCTTGCTGTGAAAATATGCCCTCTCTTTTCCACCAGAAACATTTGTTTAGGGCTTTCCAAAGTAGAGCCTAGGATTACAAAGATTCTTTCATTGGGGACTTTTATCCCTTAGACAGTTCCTTTGAACTAGAGGATTCAGTTCAGTTCATTGACCCCATGGACTGTAACACATCAGGCTTCCCTGTCCATCATCAACTCCCTGAAGTTATTCAAACTCATGTCTACTGAGTTGGTGATCTCATCCTCTGTCGTCTCCTTCTCCTTCCACTTTCAATCTTTGCCAGCATCAGGGTCTTTTCCAAGGAGTCAGATGATCAAAGTATTAGTGAATAGTCAGGACTGATTTCCTTTAGGGCTTTCCAAAGTAGAGCCTAGGATTACAAAGATTCTTTCATTGGGGACTTTTATCCCTTAGACAGTTCCTTTGAACTAGAGGATTCAGTTCAGTTCATTGACCCCATGGACTGTAACACATCAGGCTTCCCTGTCCATCATCAACTCCCTGAAGTTATTCAAACTCATGTCTACTGAGTTGGTGATCTCATCCTCTGTCGTCTCCTTCTCCTTCCACTTTCAATCTTTGCCAGCATCAGGGTCTTTTCCAAGGAGTCAGATGATCAAAGTATTAGTGAATAGTCAGGACTGATTTCCTTTAGGATGGACTGGTTGGAACTCCTTGCAGTCCAAGGACCCCCAAGAGTCTCCTCCAACACCACAGTTCACAAGCATAAATTCTTCGGCACTCAGCTTTCTTTATAGTCCAACTCTTACATCCATACATGACTACTGGAAAAACCATAGCTTTGACTAAATGGACCTTTGTTGGCAAAGTAGTCTCTGTTTTTGAATATGCTGTCTAGATTGATCATAGCTTTTCTTCCAAGGAGCAAGTGTCTTTTAACTTAATCGCTGCAGTCACCATCTGCAGTAATTTGGGAGCCCCCCAAAATAAAGTCTCTCACAGTTTCCACTGTTCCCCATCTATTTGCCATGAAGTGATGGGACCGGATGCCATGATCTTTATTTTCTGAATGTTGAGTTTTAAGCCAGCTTTTTCACTCTCTTCCTTCACTGTGATCGAGAGGCTCTTCAGTTCTTCTTTGCTTTGTGCCATAAAGGTGGTGTCATCTGAATATATGAGATTATTGATATTTCTCCTGGCAATCTTGATTCCAGCTTGTGCTTCATCTAGCCCGGCACTTTGCATGAACTAGAGGATAAATTTGAGCAAAGAAGGAGGCGGATAAAATACAAACGGGAAAGATAACAGGCATGAGGCAGCCAAATAAGCAGTGCTCAAATATAATTTTAAATGCCCTGATCTTAGATATTAGATGCAAAAGTGCGTGATCTGGCTTTTTTTCTTATTTAAAATGTAGCCCTTCCTTGCAGGGTATAATTTTAATCTGGATTATTTCTTTAACAACAACAACAAAAAAGTCTCTAAAAGTTAGTTTACAAGTAGAACGTGTGGATATGTGGGGAGAAGATCAAAATAAAGCCCTCAGGATGAATCTTTAAAGTCTTCAGCTCACTTCACATATGAAAATGCAGTTTCTTGGGGGATTTCTAAGTAATTTTAATAACAGTATGCACTTACGACATACCTAGACTATTTATAGAATTAAATACAACAAAGGCAAGACAACTAGCTTTAGCTCAATCATAGCAAAAGACTGAGGGAAAGTTATTCCTAGAATGATCACATTTGTCTTGGCAAGTCTGATGTGTAAAGCTCCCACTATGTTGTCAAAATAATTGGTAATCAAGGCAGGAGTCACTTCCCTGGTTAGAGTCATGAATACTTTGTTAATGGCTCATTTTAAAACTTAGAAATTACAGTGAATGTATTTATTTTGTGTTGTCAAGTTTATTTTTGTCATTTTTGATGACACTTAAGAGACAGGATTCAACCTACAAATGTGTTTTGTTCAATACACTGTTAAATACTTTTTGAAAAGCATTTAAAAATGTGGAGATTTCACACAAAAATCCATTTTCTGGATTTTCCTGAAAACCTAGGTGATCTATCAATTTTGGGGCTACAGTTCCACATGGAAAAATCAGCACTAAACTTAAGAATATGCTCTTGATATGCCATGCTCCCACCATTTCCTATTCTATTACTTCTATTACATCTAGCCCAAAGCACATATTGCTGTTATTTACAGGCCCATGCAGCATTTGAATTTACATATATTTAACACAGATGCTTCATAAATAAACTAAAAATTAACTTCTCAGTAAAGGTATTAAGATAGTGTAAATTACTTTCCTCATTTCTTTTCTTGGTTTAACAGCCACATGAAGTATGAGTGCACTTGTATACATACATACACACAAACACCCCATAGTTAAAAGTGCATTGAAATGAGAATGAAAAGGTATATTTTTCTTCTAGTCCTGGCTCTGCCAATTAATCAGTTACATGATTTGGGTATTTTTTCTGTATCCTTTCTAGGCCCAAGACACTTGTCAGTAAAATGAGCTTAGACAGTTTCCTAGCTTGTCTCCGAGTCTAGTATTTTTTTCTTATTAAAAGGAAATTTTATTTGGGGACTTCAGTGATCCAGTTTGATTTCCCTTCACTATTAAAATTCATAGGATCATAGAACTAAACTGAAATCAAAATTAGGGTCCAGCAGTTTCATTTTGTAGGTAGGAAAAATGCTTGGAGAGATCATAGAAATAAACAAACAAAAAAGATGGTAAGCACAAACAGGTGTTCAAAATACTATTTCAACACAAAGAAGGAAGCAGCCTTTATGTATTTTGTTAAAGCATTTCATTTTTGTCTGCTTGCTATTTTACCCCAGGAGGATAAGAGCATTATGACTGGGATGAGATTTAAAAGTGGCCCCACCCAGACCATTGATCCCATGGTCCTATTTGGAATCTTAAGAGTGGCTAGATTTAAAATTGCTACATTTCCAACTTTCAATGTACTAACACTTGTATTAGGAGAAGGCAATGGCACCCCACTCCAGTACTCTTGCCTGGAAAATTCCATGGGTGGAGGGCCTGGTAGGCTGCAGTCCATGGGGTTACTAAGAGTCAGACCCGACTGAGCGGCTTCACTTTCACTTCTCACTTTCATGCACTGGAGAAGGAAATGGCAACCCACTCCAGTGTCCTTGCCTGGAGAATCCCAGGGACAGGGGAGCCTGGTGGGCTGCCATCTATGGGGTCGCACAGAGTCGGACATGACTGAAGCAACTTAGCAGCAGCAGCAGCAGCAACACTTGTATTATTTGGTTCTATGTTATTCTTCCAAACTAGGCAGGAGGAAATCTTTAAGGATAGGTACCACTCATCTTTTCATTTCCCATCTTCATTCCACATTCTGAGCATGGTGCTTGGCACAAAATATTCAGTAAACCTTCACTAAATCCAAAGAGGAATTTCCAAATCTATAAACCATAGAGTTTTTTATTGACCCAAATAATAATATGATATCATAAACTGACCAAAGACATAAATTGAGAACCAAGAACAGTAGAACAGCTATGTCTTGAGTAATACATCTTATTCTAATACATAGCAATTGAGCTTATTAAATTTTTACTATGTATCTAAATGTGCAAAATATATCCTAAATCTATAAGGCAAAATATCCTAAACCTGGATGATTGGTAAATACTTGAAGAGGTTTGAAAATTATATATCCTGAAGATATATCCAGAGATTCTAATATAAGGAGTCTCTGCATATGTTTTTAGTACTCCAAAATATTCTGACCTTTATTCAGGTTTGGGAAATATTACTTAAATAATAAATAGATGAAAAATACAACTGCAAATTACACATCTCATTTTGAGTTATACAATCTAAATTTCAGGACCTTAGTTTCTTTCAGAAGGGAGTAAGCAGAAGCTGCTAATGTTCTAAAATCAATGAGAAATGTATTAGTGTCTTTGAAGTTTAGAATGAGAGTAAAAACATATAAGAATATTAAATTAAGTGATAAACTACCTTTTTACAAGCAAAATAATTCAGGAATATTAGTAATAGCAATAGAGGACCGCTTTCTTATCTCTTGACAAAATACACTGTGTGCAATGGTAACCACTGCCATGGTAACCACTGAGGTGGGACAAAATGTCTCCTTGGAGGCAGAGAATAGAACCAAGCACCGGGTCAGGGAGAACAGTCCTAACTACCCACAAGTGGTACTTTTTGCTATATTTGTATAAACTCAGATCAGTTAAGTAATTTCAAATATTTGGCATAGTAGCTGCTCATATGTGGGTTTTGTGTAGTCATAGGAACTGATTTGAATATTTTTATTAAATCACCAAATCAAAAAAATCAAACCAATTTTGCTATGTAAAACAAACAAAAAAATAGGCATGAAATCTGATAAAACACTTACTTTATAATAATAATAATGATATACCTTCCATTTAATGGTAACTTACTACATCAAATAATTTACATATATATAAATAATTCAGAGAAGGCAATGGCACCCCACTCCAGTACTCTTGCCTCGAAAATCCCATGGATGGAGGGGCCTGGTGGGCTGCAGTCGGACACGACTGAGCAACTTCACTTTCACTTTTATGCATTGGAGAAGGAAATGGCAATCCACTCCAGTGTTCTTGCCTGGAGAATCCCAGGGCCGGGGGAAGCCTGGTGGGCTGCCGTCTATGGAGTCGCACAGAGTCGGACATGACTGAAGTGACTTAGCAGCAGCAGCAGCATATAAATAATTTATATGTCATGTCACATTATTCATTCCTTATATCAGCACCACAAGAGGTATTATTGTCCCATCTTATAGAAGAGGAAGTTTTGCTTTAGAGAGGTTGAATCTTTCATCTATCATCATATAACTAGCAAATAGTGGAGTTAAGATGAAATTATTCTGGTTCAAGAGTCTTGTCCTCCAAAAAAACCCCACAATTTGTACCACAATAAATGTGAACTATGGCCTTTTTCACCCCAGTAGTGTCTCTCAAAGGACATCAGAATCTCTCTGTGGAAAAAGATGGTTGTGTTCTGCACAGTATGGCATTGCTTTCAAAAGTTAGCAATGTCAGTCCTTTAACTTACTAATTTCTCCCTGCCTCTGTTTTATTGAGATATAATTGCCATACAGCCCTGTATATGTTTAAGGTATACAGCATAGTGATTTGACTTATATACATTAAGAATGGCTATCATAGTAAGTTTAGGGAACATTCATCAGCTCAAATTAAAGAAATAGAAAAATATTTTTCCCTGTGATGAGAACTCTTAGGACATCCCGGCCCTAGTACTTATGTGTCTTATAACTGGAAGTTTGTAATTTCTGATTATCTTCACCTAATTCCTACCCCTATCTTCCCACTCCATCTCCAATAAACTTAAATCTGATCTTTTTCTGAGTTTGTTAGTTGGTTTGTTTTGAAGTATCATTGATCTACAACACTGTCAGTTCCTGTTACACAATGAGATGATTAGCTATTTCTATACATTACAAAATGATCACAATAAGTTAATGAACTGTCACAGTACAAAGATACTATATAATTATTGACTATATTCCCCACACTGTGCATTTCATACCTGTGACTTACTCACTTTGCAACTGAAACTTTGTACATCTCAATTTCCCTCACCTAATTTTCTCCTGCCCCCTCCTCCCTACCTCTGTCACTTATTTGTTCTCTGTATCTATGAATTTGTTTCTGTTTTCTTATGTTTGTTCATTTGTTTTGTTTCAGGTTTTAGATTCCATCTATAAGTGAAATCGCATAGTCTGTCTTTCTCTGACTTACTTCACTTAGCATAATACCCGCTAGGTCCATCAAGTTATTGCATATGACAAGATTTCATTCTTTTTATACTCGAATAATATTCCATTGTATATATGTACCACATCTTCTTTATCCAATCATGTATTTACGGGCACTTTGGTTACTTCCATATCTTGACAATTGTAAATAATGCTGCAGTGAACACAGGGGTACATGTATCTTTTCTAATTAGTGTTTTCATTTTCTTCAGATAAATATTCAGGAGTGGACTTGCTGGATTTGTGGTAGGCTTACTTTCAATTTTTAAAGGAATATCCTTACTGTTTTCAACAGTGGCTGCACCATTTACATTCACACCATCAAGGCATGGAGGTTCCTTTTATCTCCACATCCTCACCAACACTTGTTATTTATTGTCTTTTGGATGACAGCCATTCTCACAGGTGTGAGCTGATATCTTTCTGTGGGTTTGATTTGCATTTCCATGATGATTAGTGATATTAAACATCTTTTAATGTGCCTCTTGGCCAAATGTATGTGTTCTTTGAGAAAAATCTATTAAGATTCTCTGCCCATTAAAAAAATTTTTTTATGTTGAATTGCATGAGTTATTTGTATACTTGGGATATTAACCCTTTATCAGATAAACCATTTGCAAATATCTTCTCCCATTCAGTATGTGGCCTTTTCATTTTGTTGATATTAATAGTTTCCTTCACTCTGCAAAAGTTTTGTTTGATGTGCATCTGTGCTAAGTCATTTCAGTCTTGTCCAACTCTTCAACTCTTCAACCCTGTGGAGTATAACCTGCCAGCTTCCTCTGTCCATGGGATTCTCCTGTGAAGAACACTGGAGTGGGTTGCCATGCCCTCCTTCAGGGATCTTCCTGATCCAGGGATCAAACATGCGCCTCTAAGTCTCCTGAATTGGCAGGCGAGTTCTGTATCACTAGCGCCTCCTGGGAAGCCCAGTTTGATGTAGTTCAATTTATTTAGCTTTCCTTTTATTTCCCTTGCCTGAGGAGACAGATCCAAAAAAAATTTACCAAGACTAATGGGGAAGAGTATGTTGCTTTATGTTTTCTCCTAGAAGTTTTATGGTTTCAGGTCTTATACATAAGTCTTGATCCATTTTGAATTTTTTTTTGTATATACTATGAGAAAGTAATGCAGTGTGATTATTTTGACGTAGCTGTCCAGTTTTTCCAACAATGCATTGATGAGGTTATCTTTAACCTGTATATTCTTGACTTCTTTATCAGAGATTAGTCGCCCATATAAGTGCGAGTTCATTTCTGGGACCTCTGTTCTGTTCCAGAGATCTACATTTCTCCTTGTGTAGCTTTGTGGTATAGTCTGAAATCAGGAATGTGATACCTCCAGCTTTGTTCTTCTTCCTCAAAATTGTCTTGGATACTTGGGGTCTTTGATTTATTGCTATTTTTCAGTTATGCAGTCATGTAGCAAACATTATGATGTACCAAGCACTATACTTGTTACTGGAGATATGAATGCGTAAGGCAGCCTCTGTGCTAAAGAAGCTCATCATCTAGTGATAGAGAAGTAAATAGTATCAATATAATAAATAGGAGCTACACAAAAGAACACAGTGTTTGCAAAAGTGGAGATGGTCAAGGAAGCCTTCATAAAAGCAATGCTTTGAAATGGAAGTTCAAGTAGTGAGTAGGATTGGCTAGGGAGGGCAATTGAAGGGCAATTGAAGGAGAGGGAAAAATGAGACTGCAGAACTAGGCAGCAGCCAAGGGTAGGGCATGGGGAAGACTTTCACACTACTCATACAATAACTATTTTTTATCTAATCAACAGTGCCTGACACTGTTCTAAGTATTTTATAGGCATTATTCCATAAGAAAGTTTATGGCTAAAGAAATTATAGCTCAAATAGATGAACTGATTTACCTAGATCATGCAGCTTAGGTAGAGGTGAAATTTGAGCTCCAGATTTGATTTGTCTCCAAGCATGCATTTTTTTTCTAAGTACTACACATAGTTGTCTGGAGATTATTTGCCTGTAGGCAATGAGAAGCTGCTTGAGGATTTCAAGCTACTATGTAATGTAACCAGATTAGCGTTTTGGAAGGATCTCTCTGGCAGCAATGTAAACAATGAACTTAGAGTGATGCCATACTAAAAGACCAATTAGGAAGTTGCTACCAGAATCCAATTAAAAAAGAAAAAAAAGCAATTGAGAGCCTAGTGGGTCTCATAGTTCACTGCTCACTGGAATCACATGGAAAGCTCTAAAAAATAAATAATTCTCAGAAACTCTGTTTTTATTGGTTTGGGATGTGGCCTGAGCACAAACATTTTTAAGACTAGCCAAGATGATTTTTCTCAGGTGGCACTAGTGGTAAAGAACTTGCCTGACGAGGTGTAGCACCAGCTGAAGATGCTTCCTAAAGCTGAGGGAGGGAAGACACCTTGGCTTCTTCTTTTCACTCATTCTCAGTCTCCCACCTGGGCCTCCCATTAGCCAAGCTGATAGGGAGCTAGTTGGCAAGAGATCCTTGGAAGCATAGTCTGGAGGACTTCCTACCCTGCAATACCTTGGGGAGCTGGAGGTTATGGATGGATCTACAAGCAAACAGGCAAACAACTAAAGCTAAAATTCATCCTAGATTCTAACTGTAGATACATTTAATACCCACTTTTGAGTATGTGTGTGGCAGAATATAAAGCAACTGGAAATTTCCTCCTTTGATTTCATGTACCTAGGAATGATTATTTTAAAGACAGTTTTAGTGTTCTGACGTTATCAGCTCCTCAGCTGAAAGGTTCACACTTGTGGAATACATTCCAAAATAAACATATAGAAAATCTCTTTGACATGCCTAACCCAAGGAACAGACACAGATTACACAAAGGAGACTTTGGACACAGGTTTTCTGAACGTGCAGAATTTTACTGATACCAAACCACTAGTGCTAGTGGTGGTGTAACAGCTGCAACGAGGGGGCTATTTTCAGATAGGTGGCAAATCTCCTTTCTACAAGCCAATCTGCAAGAGCAAAATTTAGAAGAATTAATTTTTCTCACTCAGAAACTACCTTGGCTATATATACTGAAAAACAAGAGTGGATTTGTTTTTAATGCAAACCTCCCACTGAGGGGCCCACATGGGCTTCAACTCCAGGACTTTTTCCCTGTTGGTGATGATACTGCATTGTTGAGAAGGGTCTTGCTCATTCCTTGGTTGAGACCAATGAGTTCAGTCCCAGGGGACCCATCTGGGTGGAACACTGATGAGAGGCACTCCTCGATGAATTTGGACTAAGCCACTAAATTATTTACCTAAGGAAGCATTCATCTGAGTCAGACAGAAAGCCAGATTATTTTTCTATCCCCTCTTGAAGTGTAAGCAGATTAGGAAGAGCAAGACAACTCTGGGAGATTGTAACTTGGTCTTGGTTGTTTCCTCATGGGTCTATTCTGATTGAGATGATTTTCACATTGGATTAAAGCCAATTGTTTCACAGTGGTTTCTTTCTCAAAATGAGATTTCCCCAGAACTCAGTGGTTTGACTTCCTGATGACCCATCTTGTAAGGTTTGTGGAGCTCATTTAAGTGGAAAGCAGAAGGGGGGCTTTTTTACATCTGCAGTGTGAGCAGAATAACGCATTAGACAGTGATATGTTCTGAAAATACGAAGCACAGAGCAACACTTGCTTTGGAAAAATTCATTATGGGCCAAATAGTGACCATGATTGTGAGCACGTTCATTAGTCAGGATTGTTTGCAGTTGAAGAAATATTCCTTGAAGAATAGTTATTATGGAGGACTTGGTATTAGAGAACATACTGACGTCACAGGATGGGACAGATTAAGTATCATCAAGGTAATAAACTGTAACATCAAGATGAACATGGCCTTCTCCCAGTCCATTCCACATACAGCAATTATTTGGCCTGCACCTCTGCATAGTTCTGCAAGAATGCATTTTCCACTGATTATTTGTTTCAAACAAAGCCAGAGCTTTAAATGATTAGGTTAGTCTGAAAATATCAGTCCTTTATCACCATCTCAGGGGCACACATTTATCTCCTTCAAATCCTGGCTTCTAAGAATAGATGGGGGTCTTTATCTTGACAAGTTGGTTTTCTTTGCCAAGGCTCACCCAGTAACAATAATGGGTAGAGTCACTAAGTACACTGTGTTTCACTGGCGGGGTTATTATGTCCACTGAAGATCTGAAGGGCTGCACCCTAGCACAAGAACTTTCTTGCATGGGGTTGTGTGTGTGTTTAGGGTGTGGGAACACCAACACTATATGTTGTGGGAATTGCCAGGAATATCTCATATAGTCCAACCTAGCAAATATCCAATAGATTTTGTTTTCATTAGTTCTCCTGTTTGTTGTGATGCTCATTTTCATGAAGTCTAAAGTCAGGTTTGTATTTTAAGTTGTTAAAAATTTTGTCAGTTGATTTGTGTTAACTCCCTTTTATCTCTCACCTGTCCTTGCACTTGGACTTCCCTGGTGGCTCAGATGGTAAAGCGTCTGTCTACAGTGTGAGAGACCTGGGTTCGATCCCTGGGTTGGGAAGATTCCCTGGAGAAGGAAATGGCAACCCACTCCAGTACTCTTGCCTTGAAAATCCCATGGATGGAGGAGCTTGGTGCAGGCTACTATCCATGGGGTCGCACTTAGGGAGTAACAAAGACAGTGCCAGACTTATTGCTATGTGTTAAAGAATTTACTGATTTGTTTTACTACAAGATCTATGATATGCGTCCTTCTGTAACAAACAATAGAAATCGGCAAGCTCCACTGAGGGATGAAAGTATCCAAAAGTTTCTCTGTAAAGAAATACCATCAGCTTTCCAACAAGGATAGTTTCCTTTTCCTCTAGAAATTTACACATCCCAGTGTTCACTGCAGCATTATTTACAATAGTCAAGACATGGAAGCCACCTAAAAGTGCCCACTGAGAGAAGAATGGATAGAGATGTGCCACATATATACAATGGAATACAAGTCAGGCATAGAAAGAACGCAGCGTGAACAGACCTAAACATGATCATACTGCGCGAATTAAGTCAGACAGAAAAGGACAAATACATTTGATATCACTCACATGTGAAATCTAACTTTAAAAGGACACAAATGAACTTATTTACAAAACAGAAAGAGACTCACAAATTTCAAAAACAAACTTAGGGTTGCCAAAGGGGAACTGTGAGAGGGAGGGATACATTAGCAGTTTGGGTTTAACATATACACACTATGATACATAAAATAGATAACCAACAAGTAGCACAGGGAACTCTACTTGATATTCTGTAATAACCTATATGAGAAAATAATCTGAAAAAGGAAGAATATATGTTCAAATGGGCTTCCCAGGTGGTGCTAGTGGTAAAGATCCCACCTGACAATGCAGGAGACTTAAGAGACTCAGGTTCAATTCCTGGGTTGGGAAGATCCCCTTGAGGGGGCAGAATACCTCCACTTCAGTATTCTTGCCTAAAGAATCCCATAGACAGAGAGGCCTATAGGCAGGCTACAGTCACTGGGATCACAAAAAGTCAGCTATGACTGAAGTGACTTAACATACACACACACATATGTATATGTGTAACTGAATCACGTTGCTCTACACCTGAAACTAACACAAAATTTTAAATCGACTATACAACAAAATTTTAAAAATTGAAATCATTATAACTTTTCTAACAAGTTTAATCACCAAGAAACTATTCAGCCCAATCTACATTTTAGTCATTCACAGTACAGTCATAAACCAAAGAGCTGTGGACCATCACACATTCAAGTTACACAAGTGGATACTGGGAATCCAGTAGACATTAGTAGACATTTTAAAATAAATGAATTACCTCCATGTCAACACCCTTTCAGAACCAAGGACAATTACATTGACCCTCTTGACCCAATCTCAAAAGTTGGGAGTATAAAATGAAAAACCTAAAAGCTCTTTATTATGTAGTTTTGCTTAATGCTTTAAGGTTTTAAGCATCTTAGTTTTCCTTTTAGGAGAATTATTCAGGACGTTGGAGTTTGTGCTAATCCTTTAGAAAGCTTGCCTAGGAACATAGTCCACTACTCTCCTAAAGCCCTTATGACTGATGAGACTTGCTTGGAGTCCTTATATTTTTGTCTGTCTCAAAGAGCCTTATGTCTGGGAAAATTTAATGGCCCTTGGCTTATATCTCATGACAATAAATTTTGAGGCTTACTGATTTAGTTTAACATAATGTTTTAATCCTATGCAATTAAATGTGAGTACACTAGAAAAGCTTAAGAGTGGAGAAGGTAGGAGATAAGTGTTTTCTAGTTGGAAAAAAAATGTGCAAATAGTCTTGAAGAGATAGTGATTCATGGTCAATTTGATCTGGAATATCATAGGAGCCAGTTAAAGCAATGAAAAAAAAAATGTAGGCACAGAATGTCTCTGTCACTAGGCATTATGAATATTTCACTGATTTAGGTAGAAATCTCCTTTGTTAGATCCTTCCATGATGTTTTATAATTTTCTGATGAGCTTTTTATCATTCCTTGAGGACAAGGGACCTGAATTAGGTTCTTGGAATATTCCAATTTTAATGATGGATTTGTATTATCCACCCTCATTCTCCTAAATAATCTCTTCTCCCCCTCTTTCCAAATTCCCCATTGTCGTTGTAGTCCTGTGGATTTTGTAACTGGAATGTTCCTTTTTGTGTGAAAATATAGCTGGTGTCTCTTTGCAAAAGAGGTAAGACTAATTGGCTACTTGGCAATCATTTAGTCGTGAGTCTAGCAGGAAGGCCTGCTTTTTGGCAGGAAAGAGAATTACATGCTCAAATTTCCAAGCTGTTAGCTAGCAGATGTACGTTCAAATAGAAGAACAAAGAACCTTCTGGAACAAAGTTGAGAGCTCCTGGTATGTTGTCAGTTGGAAGGGGAATCTGACTGCTTTGGCTTAGAGGCAAATGCTCAGCTCCATGTGTTCTGACTTTCTGTACCAGTTCCCTCACCTCTCCAATGCCATCCTTCCATCCTGCTGAGAAAATATCACTCTAAAGGGGACACATATGGCTACAAATTCAAATTTTCATCCCGCCACATGCTTGTGCATCTTTATCATTGAGCTAATTACATTAGGCGGCATCAGGTGCTTTGCACCTGGGCCTTTCTTTGTGGCTCTGTTACAATCCTGTTTCCCTATTTCCAACCACCAGACTCAGGCAGATTACTGACTGTCGTCTAGCCCCAGTCAATGGCAAGAGGCTGGCATTCCCTACACAAGGAGCTAACAACCTATTTCTTGGTGTTTGACTTCGACTGGAATACCCCATACCCTTTTCAGTATCTTTATATCAGGGAGTCCTTAAGAGGCTAATATGGCTTGAAAGATCTCTAGATATTGTTGATGCCATCTCATTTTCAGAAAATCTGCAAAGTATTGTGAACTTTTTCCATGTAGTGAAATGTACTAGAGATTCATGTCTTCACACTTGAGTCAGTTCTCATCTCCACACTTGTCACTTGTCTAATCTAAATCACTATCAAATCACATTGGTATCAACGTCTTTGCCTCCTCTCTAGCCTTTGGAATCAAATTTTGCTCTATTTCAGTCCGATCTCAATCCAGTATCCAGGGTGTTCCTGCCAAATCATGTCACATTTCTGATAAAAGCCCAACAGCTGTAGCTTCCCAATACACTTGGAATAAAAACTGAAGATCTTATGGTCATTCATGATGCTGTTAATGACTTGATTCACCACCCAGATCTCTGTCTTCACCTCCTATTGATCGATTTGTTGATTGATTGATTGACTTGGGCATTCAACTTCAGCCCTATTCTCCTCTTTAGGGGTTACTGGGCAGCCTCCCATTGCAGGGTTTTTGAAAGGCTGTTTCTTCAGCTTGCCCTGCTCTCCTCTGAGAGTCATAGAGCTCATTTCTTCCCTTCCCACCCTGCAAATTTTTCTTCCATGCTTTTTTTCTCCTTAGCAATCATCATTATGTATTTTGCTTGTTCATATTTTTATTATCTTTCCTGCTGTGATGTCTTTCCTGCTTCATTTCTCATTCATTTCCTTGTGTTTGTCCTGTGAATTTCCCTCTTATTAGCATTTGGCTTTCTTTGAAGGTTTTGACTTGATATCTTTGCCTCAAAGCTATAATTTTCGGTTTGTTTCTCAGTTTTATTGAGATATAATTGACATGTAACTCTGTATAATTTGAACTTCCCTGGTAGCTCAGTGGTAAAGAAACTGCCTGCAGTGTAAGAGATCCAGGTTCAATCCCTGGTCAGGTAGATCCCCTGGAGAAGCAAATGGCTACAGTTCATGGGTTGCAAAGAGCTGGACGTGACTTAGTGACCAAACAACAAATTTTGTGTAAGTTTAAGGTATACAATATGTTGATTCGGTACACTTACATATTGTGATTTGATTATCCCCATAGCATTAACTAAAAACCCTATCATGTCACAAGTTACAATTATGTTTTTGTGGTAAGAACATTTAAGATCTATTCTCTCAGCAACATTCAGTGTATAATATAGTGTTTTTAGCTATAGTCACCATTCTGTACATGAGATCTCCAGAAATTATTCATCTTATAACCAAAAGTTTGTAGTCTTTGACCAGCATCTCCCCATTTAAGGGCTCCCCTGATGGCTTAGAGGGTAAAGCATCTGCCTGCAATGCGGGAAAACCAGGTTCGATCCCTGAGTCAGGAAGATTCCCTGGAGAAGGAAATGGCACCCCACTCCAGTACTCTTGCCTGGAAAATCCTATGGACGGAGGAGCCTGGTGGGCTACAGTCCATGGGGTCGCAAAGAGTTGGATATGACTGAGCAACTTCACTTTCCATTCACTTTCCCCATTTAAAGCTATCACTTTGGATTTCCTCTCCCCTGGGTACAACTTCAGCAGACCAAACAAACATCAAAGCCACAACAATCCTTTATAATATTGAGGGGTGTGTAACATTCTAAGATAAAGAGAAAATAGATTTTCACCAGGCATGTCTGTTTAACAGGTAAAGAAATGAAGGATAACAGAAAGTAGAAATACTTAGCATAGAAAGAGCATGGGGAAGACATTCAAACCAGAACAAATTAACTCTGGTCCCCCGTTGTGAAACTGAGGACACCGACCAGCTCCTCTCAATTATGAACAAATCCTTGATAGTGGCATAACTGTTGGAAAATCTCAGACTTCTTGGTCTTGGATACTTCCTCTTTGACCGGATCCACTTTTCTGTGGACTCCTACATTCTTAACTATCCAGACACATGTCTGTAAGAGCATCAAAGTCAACATGTGAAGGATGGCTTCTAGTTCTGTCTCCAGACCCTCAGAGATCAAATGGACTCTTACTGGACGAAGTTATATAACTAACCATCTTTTCCCCTATGCCTTTGGGAGTCATAATCTTTTCTGAGGCTTTTTCTGTGAGAACGGGTGAAGATTAAACTTTGTCATTATTTTTTCCTTTTTGATTTTTTAAAATTTGGAGAGTAATCTTTTGGCCAATAATACACAGGCGTGTGCCATTTCAACTCTTACTTCAAATTAGATTAACTTGTCAAATACTTCTATTTTAGTTAAGAGATCAAACTAGCTGGAATAGAGAAGTTTGCCCCAAACACTACTACCAATGGTCTCTATTTTTGCTCATGTACCCTTTCCAATAATTTTGAAAAATCACTGCCTCAAAGATTTTTGTTTTTAGGAAAAGAAATCATCACAATATTAAATAGTTATAAAGTATTTAATTTCTGGTTCATTGCAAGGATTGACATCTTAAAATGAAATTATTATAATATTCTTCTGAATGACTCCTGAGAAATCAAATGCTATATTTTCATAACTATCATAACCCATTTAAAATATGTTAATATATTCTCCCTTAATATTTAGAAATTTTCCATTGTTCCTTTTTCCTTGTTAACTCATATTTCTATTCTACTATATTCCCAAAGATATTTATCCTTGAATAATACATTTTTTCACTTGAAAAATATTTTATTGATCATATCATGCTTATCTGTAACAAAATACGTATGTAGATTTAAATTTTAATCATTAATGTTCTCTAACCATGAGACTTTAAATGTTAAGAATTTTTTTCTGGATTTAGTTATTAAAAATTTTAGTAACATGCTCTTAATCAAAACTACACAATTATATTAAAAATGTAAGTGAATTAAACATAAAAATTAACCTTTTAATTGAAAATAATCATTCTTGAATCAAACTTTTCTTAGGCTTTTAGTGAAAGGGAACAGTATTTACTAATTAAAAAACCAATTATACATTATTATATGAAACATTTTATAATATGAAATTTTGAGAATTTACTATAATTGGAATACATCATACAGTATTATATATACAAATGCCCAAGTCCTACCTTCAAAAGACCCTAATTCAGTAGTTTACCCCCTTACTCTTTGAGAAGCATTGATTTTATAAATCCTACTAAAGATTTGGGTCCTAATTCTAAGTATGAATGATAGTCCTTGAAAGAGTCTAAGTTAAGAGCTGAGGCAAGAGCTTATAGAGAGTAGATTACTGAGGACCCGAAGGCACAGAGATCCCAAATGTAAAGCATTTCAGTAGTTCAGGCAGGAGATGATGGTAACTTAGGACAGGGTGGAAATAATCATGATGGAAATAAATAGGTATGTGCAAAAGACATTCTGGAGAAAAAAGTGAACACAGTGTGGTGATTAATTGAATATGGAAGATGAGGAGGAAACAAGAGAGTGTCGGGGGGACCCTCAGGTTTCTGGCTTAACAAACTGAATAATAATATTACTTACTGAAATCTGAAATACCAAACATGGAACAGTTTGGGAGGTGGAGGAAGATCATGGTTTCCATCTTGCACACGTCTGTTAGACGTCTATGAAATTGTAGTTGGTCAGCAACACCAGCATGGAGCTCACAAAAATAGGACAAACTAAAGCAGCAGTTCTCAAACTTTAGCGAGCATCAGAGGCGCCTCTGGAGCTGGTTAAGCCACAGGCTGTCACTGTTGCGGTTTCTAATATCACAAGTTTCTGGAGAGAAGGGGCGGGAATTTAAATTTCTAACGAGTGTGTAGTTGATGCCATGGATGCTGTTGATACTGGTTCAGGGATCCCATTTTGAGAACCACTGAGGCAGAGCTCAGACGGTACTTCCCTGATGGCTCAAGGTAAAGCGTCCGCCTACAATGCGGAAGACCCGAGTCCAATCCTGGGTTGGAAAGGTCTCCTGGAGAAGGCAATGGCACCCCACTCCAGTATTCTTGCCTGGAAAATCCCATGGATGGAGGAGCCTGGTAGGCTACAGTCCACGGGGTCGCAAAGAGTCGGATAGGACTGAGCGACTTCACTTTCACTTGAGGTAGAGTTTCATGTTTGGAAATCATTGGTACTGAACAGTATGTGAAGCCTTAAGAATGGGTGAGATTACTAAGGGGAAGGAGGCTGTAAGGAGGCCCAAAGTGCAGCTGTGATGAGCTTCAAAACTGAAATGACCAGTGGAGGACTGAGGGTGAGGAGATGAGCAGAGGAGTATGCAGAAAGTCAGTGCAGGGTTTATTCCACTCACCCAACCTCTTCTGGTCTTTGTAGCCCTTCAGAATTTGCCATGGCCAGCACTAAAAAAATTCACTCAGATAATGAATAAATGTTCTTTGGAAGCAGAGACCACCATATGGGGCTGAAAAACTCCATTTGCTTTCTGTTTCCCTCAGCTGAAAATTAGGAAGCCAAATCTGACATAAGAGCTAAGGAATTTAGATTTCTTAGGAGAATGGACTCATCTCCTACAAGGAGCACAACACCCATCCAGATCACTCCAGATCATCAACACGCAGACAGGCTTTCACGTGTGGACCACCTGAAATCTCACCTGGCCCCGTGGGTTGTTTCTTTTATGCTTGGGTTAGCGGTGAGCTGCCTCTGCATCCTCAGGGTGGCACTTTAGTCCCCAAAAGGAAAGAAACCACCCCCTTGCCTCCTCACTGCCCCCTTCCCAAAGAGCCCAACACTCTTCCTGATATCCATTACTTTTTTTCACTGTTTTCAGTTAATCAACTCTTTTCTCATAAACTCAAAAATATTAACCATAGGATTTAGTTAGCAGTGTTTAACTAACTGACACTCATGCAGGAATCTCAAGAGCAATTGACCTCCAATACATTAAGGTCTTCTATGACCTTAAGGACGGTCACCTGGACTCTTGAGCCATGTACTTGCCTCAATCTCCAGTGACATTTGTTGCCTAGTTAAAGTCCCTGGCAGAAATTGTAGGTTATTTCTGCTTTCATCAACTCCCAGAGATAAAGCAAAGATGTGTTAGTGATCCTTTCCTTCAGATTCACACAGCAGGGCTAGGGGTAACTTTAGCATCTCTCATCATAGGTAGAATTCACTTGAACTCCTGACTTTTTCTGGTTCTTTGTAACCCTGTGGGCCAGGACCACCCACATGTAGCAGGTGATTTGCCCAAACAGAGAAAACAAATAGCCTCTGCTTAATAGTGAAGTCCTCCAGCCATATTTTCTGATGCTTCTCTTCCCAATCTGTCTTGCTACTATCTAGACCCTGCCTAGAAATCCTCCCTGCACACGGATGGAGCAGCTGCCAGCTTGCCCACCCACGTCTCTTCTCTTGGGCCCACCCACCTGCCTGCCTGCCCACCTGCTTGCCTGAGCTATGGATCTAGCTTTATTTGCTCTGATTCAGACATGTGATTTTTTTTTCTTTTTTGCTGTTGTTGCCGTTTTTGTTTTGGTATAGAATAAACTGCAGGGCATTTTTTTGGTTATGTTTTATTTGCAATTTGAGCATAGCAAATTTGACCCGTAACCTTTCTTCCCTTTTTTTTTTTTTTTTTTAGTTTTAGTTATAAGTAGCAAGTGTGAAATAAATGTTCTCCTGCAACTCATCATACAATAAATATAAAAACTATTTTTGGTAAAGTGGGCAATTTAAAAATGCAGCTGTAGTTGAATATTTAAAGGATTTTGAGGCAAACATTTACATATTATGAAGGATTCATTTATGCCATGAATTTTCCCCTAAAGTACATTTTTCAAACATTTAGATGAGATCTTAAAGTGTAGTATTCCAACAACATGAGAATAACTGCTGTCCTTTATACTCCTTCTTGTCTAGGGAAGAAGAATAACTCCAACCCACCTGGACATTACTATGGCACTTGCCACTATAAAATTTAGATGTAGTGAAAAAAGCCCTCTCCACAGCCTCCTAGCTGTGCCAGCATACACTGGGCTTTAACCCTGAACTGGTGTCTTCTGCATGATACAAATGTCAAGAGTAATAAACTTCTGTGGTGATGATGTTTTCTGCCTGAAGGCCCAAAGTAGCTAGAGTAACACCAGGACTTTAAACATCAAACAACCAGAATGTGGCACAATGAAACCAATCATCTCTGTTGAGTTAATGAATATGCCAGCTGATAAAGGCAAAATCCATCTGCAGCAGTTAGTACTGCCTGCAATGAGTACATCAGCTGTGTCCCAGTTTAGTGCAGGGGCTGAATATAGAAATGGCCTATATACTACTCATATTTTCTTCCACACACAAAAAAAGACTATGATTACGTTTATAAGACAGCAAAAGGAGAATATTCTTTCCTTTTGGAGTCATCAAAGTGCCCAAGGCTTCCCACATTTCCCAGTCAACCTACATGAACAAGTTCTTTGAATCCACTATTTTTTTTAGATGTGTTATTAAAGTAAAACCAGCCAATTTTCTCCCATCTGAGTAGGTTTCTGGGAGGCAAAATTGTTGGGACTCTTGAGTTTACCAATGATGGATAGGGTCAGGACAAATATGGGGTTAGCCCACCCAAATAGTTGCATATGACCAGAACTAATAGATGAATAAATATCTATTTTTACCAATTACTAAATACTTAAGTTTTAGTACATCTACATTTTAAACTTACTTTTAAAAGCTACTAAATCATAATCATTCTGGGGTCAGAGAGTACAGCAAATGTTTCTTTGTAAATCCCAAAACACCTCCTATAGAGATCTGCACATAACAGGTATACAATTAATCCTTAAGAGAATCACAGAGTATCAGAGCAGAACCCCAGGAAACCCTTAAAAATGTCCTGGTCCAACACTTCAAAGGCTAGGTAAGTCAATGCTTTCTGGGCAAGCTTCCTTGAATGCTGGGATATTTTAGTGCATTGAGCAAAAGAAGGAATACAGAATATTGGAAAAAGTTTAAAAGCCACAAACACAAAAGTATAGCATTTTGAGAGGGACAATATGCTAGTGATCAAAGTCAATATCTTAAACTCCATGATCAGTTATTATAATCACCTCTTTGCATGTGTCTACATAGCTCTCTTTACATGCTAAATCTCTTCAGTTTGTGTCTGACTCTTTGCAACCCACTGGGGTGCAGTTAGCCAGACTCCTCTGTCCATGGGATTCTCCAGGCAAGAATACTGGAGTGGGTTACCATGCCATTCAGGTGATCTTCCCAACCCAGGGATCGAACCCTCATCTTTTATGTCTCCTGCATTGGCAAGTGGGTTCTTTCCCACTAGTGCCACCTGGGAACCCAGAGATCTCTCTCTAGCATTGTGTTATTCCCTTGGCTAAACTACAACCAGACTTAAATCCATCTCTCCCACTAGTCCATGGTAGTCTATGTTCTGATGAATATATATGAGTAAAATATATCTATGTTGACTGGTCACCCTGTAAGCTCATAAACCTCAGAGGCTTCCTAAGATTGTATAGCAATCATTCTACTCCTAATCAATTCTTTCTCCCACTCTCTGGATGCCTTTCACGCCTCTCCTGGTTCCTCAAAATGTCAAGTAGTCTCTCATCCCTGTTCACAGTGATCACCTTGCTTCCTATTTCACTGAGAAATGAAACATGATCAGAAGAGGAATGCCCTAGTTCTCCAGCGATATCTACTCAACCACCTGCATCTGTACACATAAGCTGTCCTTATACCGAAGGCCAAATCCTCCTCTTATATATTAGTTCAAACCTCTCTGGCTTGCTTAAGGAAAATATTTAACAATGTTTCCTTTTTCTTTTTTTTTTTATGCTTATTTTCCATCTACATATATTTTTATTTTTTTTCTTTAATTAATTTTTATTTTTAATCCTTTTTCTTTTTTATCATCAATTCCCCTGCCCCCAGCTGGATCATCATCAGGACCATATACATGACACTATTTCTCACAGGTTAAAATAACCCTTTCTTGATCCTTCATCCTGTTTCTGCAACTGTCTCATTCTTCTCATTTCATTTACAAAGAACTCTTTAAAAAAATATGTACATACTACCTAGTGCCAATATTTCTCCTTCTATACTCTTCAAACCTCTTCAGTCACTTTTGCCTATCCCACTACAGGGAATATTTTCTTAAGATTACATTGCTAAATATATCTCATCCTCACTTTTAATGACTGCTTACTGGTATTTGCCATAGTTGATTATCCTTTCCTCTATTCAAATATTTTCAGTTGGTGTGATAGCTTATCTTCAAAAATAACTGAGAACAAGTCTTCTTTTTCCTGTATATGCATGCCACTCCCCCACTGAGACATGGTATCTATTTGTCCACCCCCTTGAATCTAGGCTAGTTTGTCAGTGCTTTGACTAATAGAATCTATTTTGACTAATGGAAATAACATTTTAAGCTTTGATCGAGCCTTTAATACAAGCGGCATTTTCTTTCTTCTGCCTCTTGGGAACAGTGATGTGCCATGTAAAAAGCCCAGGGGCCACAAGGGAAAAGTACTGAGGTACCAAACATATACACTACCATATGTAAACCAGAGAGCCAATGGACATTTGCTGTATGACTCAGGGAACTCAAACTGGGGCTCTGTGACAGCCTAGAGGGATGGGATGGGGTGGGAGGCCGGAGGGAGTTTCAAGAGGGAGAGGACATGTGTATACCTATGGCTGATTCGTGTGGATGTATGGTAGAAACCAACACAATATTGGCAAGCAATGATCTTTCAATTAAAAATAAATAAATTTTTAAAAATACAATTTTCTTAAAAAAAAAAAAATTAGAACTCATTTTGACCTTTCAGCTCAGCCAAGCTTTCAATGACTGCAGATCCAGCCAAGATCTGATTGCAACTGGATGAGTGGTATCAAGCAACAACCACCTAGTTGAGCTGTCAATTCACATAGCCTTGATGTACAGTAATAAATGGTTGGCTTAAGACACAAAGTTTCAGGTTTGTTTATCACAGAAGTAACTGTGTCATTATTTTTGGCAGGTGTGAAAACATTAACTCCAACTAGAGGGAGCTTCGGAGAAGGCAATGGCAACCCACTCCAGTATTCTTGCCTGGCAAATCTCATGGATGGAGGAGCCTGGTAGGCTGCAGTCCATGGGGTCGCTAGGAGTCGGACACGACTGAGCGACTTCCCTTTCACTTTTCACTTTCATGCATTGGAGAAGGAAATGGCAACCCACTCCAGTGTTCTTGTCTGGAGAATCCTAGGGATAGGGGAGCCTGGTGGGTCACACAGAGTTGGAAATGACTGAAGCAACAGCAGCAGCAGAGGGAGCTTAATATCAAGGACCCCCAACTGCCCATGAAATCCCTTGTCATAATTGTACAGAGTGTGAGGCCAAGCCTCCAAATGGCTGCTTATGGTGGGGAAATCAAGACAGAACCATTCCTAGGAAACCAGCACAACTTGGAAACTGACTTTGGCTTGAGAACTTCCCAGTGGACTTGCTGAGCCCACTTTAAACCACAGCTGTTCAACCTCCACTCCCCCACAACTACTTTGCAGGTGGTCAGACTATCACAGAAGCCTGTCAGCTGTCCCACTCTTATGTAGCTCCCTCCTCCACATTCTCTTGTAGGCATTTCCCCTAATAAAATACCTGTATGTTTAATTCTATCTTGGCCTCTGCACAGAGAACCCTAGTTAACCCACCACACTTGCCTGTCTCTCCTCCTCCATCTTTAGTCACTATTTTTGAGTCTCTTTCTTTGGTGTCTCTTCATCCCCCTGAAGTCAAAGTGTAGATGTGCCCTAGAACTCAGTCCTTAGTCCTCTCTTTTCCAGCCACTCATTCCTGTGGAGATCTTGTCCCACACTATGCCTTTTGGAGATAATGTATTTATCTCTGAGGCAAAAATTTCCCCAAACATCAGACTTGATATCTCACTCAACTGACTTACAGGAACCTCTCAACTTTGTTCAAAACATGTCCAAAACTGAGCTACTGACATCTCTTCCTAAACTTGTTCCTTTCACATTCCCATCTATTTCCGTAAATGCAACCTCATCCTTCTAGGTGCTGTGGTCATTATCGATTCTCCTTTTCATATATCATTCTGAGCACCAATAGATACTGTTGTCTATCGCATCAAAATATCTCCAAAATTTGTCCACATCCCACCTCCCTTGATACCACCCTGGTCCAAGGCATCATCATCTCTCACTGGGATCACTGCAACAATCTCTAACCCGGGTCTCTGCTTTTCTTTTTGCCTCTCCTTCACCTTACTCTTGGAACAGCTGCCAGAGCATCTTGTTACGACTTGTCAGATCAAGTCATTCCTCTGTCTTAAATCTTCCTTTACTCAAAAATCTCACCTTATTCTGAACAAAAGCCAAAGTCCTCATAATGATGTGTAGACCCCTCCATGATCAGGCCCTGCCTCTTCTTCCTCTGCTCCAGACATTGGTCTCCTTGATGTGTCTCAAGTCTCCTACTTGCCCTCACCTCAGAGGGCCTTTGCACTGGCCCTCTGCCTGGAACATACTTCCCCTTTATCAGATTCACTTCTTTTCTGTTTTTAAGTAGATATGAATTCCTCAACCAAAGCTTCTCTGGCCACCCTCTCTAAAATTATCATTTCCCTCATATTCCCCCTCCCCTATTTTAATTTTCTCCTTAGCACTTGTCACTATTTCATGTAATGTATATTTTGCCGATTTATCTGTTTGTCTCCCCAACTATAACATACACTCTATAAAGAAAGAGATAAGAAAGAGATTTTTGCCTTTCTTTCCCTCCTGTTTCTGAGGACTTGGAATATTATCTATTACATAGAATGCTCAGTAAATATTCAGTGACTAATTTTCTAAAATAAAATAAAAAGAATACATGAGCCAAATTTCACTGTCTGGCACATATAAAATGCTTCATAAATACTCATAGAATTAATGAATTCTTTTCCTAAGATAATATTTTTCTAAAAGAAGACACATAAGCCAAACTTCGTTGCAGTGAACTAGAGATGAAAAATGCTGTTTGTTTCACTGTATTTCTACAGAATATATCATTCTGTGAGTGGATCATAACTGAGGTTTGGGAATCTTTGCATTATGGAGATATTTTCAAAATGATAGTCTATTTCTTGATATCCAAGGTGTAACTTCTGTTTTTTTCCCACTGATCTATTGGATTTCTTATCCCTGATTATTCATCATGGTGGAATTTAGAACAAAACCAAAATGAAAATTCTCTACTTCATTTCTCAGAAGAAGGTTGCAACTCCAGTGAATTTGTTTTGCAGTGAAATTCATCTGTTTTGGTAGAAAATGCAGACTTAATAAAGGAGAGAAAGAAAAAAAGAAGAAAAAATGAGCCCAGAAATTTTAAACTCATTTTTTCTCCCATCTCTGTAGATAAGGAAGGTACATCTTTAGTCACTTGAGCCCTGTACTTTTTTGGTGACAAAAATTTCACTCCTCCTTCCTCCCACACTTCTTGACATATATTTAAAAAGCCAAACGCAAGAGGAACTCACCATATCTTCACAAGGGGAGGAAGCTGTGCATTCCCTTTACTGTATCCTGGAATATTTTTAGCAGATTTACAGAACAGTTTTTGACAATAGCAAAATAGAGCTCTTTGAGAACTAGTTATTTAAACCCCTGCTGAAAGTATCCTGACAAAAATTAGAGCATTTCATTAGTTAGATAGCCCGAGGAGAGAATTAAATCTTGCGTCACCACCCTGAGTGCCAAAATAAGGCGAACTCTTCAGACTTAGCCTTGTAATTAGAGGGTCCCAGTGAGAGAATCGGAATCATCACTATGCATGTTGAAGAACCTGGCTGGCAGCATGCGTTAGTGAGAGAAAGCAGCAGCAGAGAAGGACAAAGGAAAAAGGGTGTCATTGAAAATATGTGCGCCTGACTTCAATCTCTGAAAAACCAGGACAGTGAATTGGAATTTACTGCTGTGACACTGGCTTCAAAATTTTCACTGAGGCATTTGTGCCATTTTGGCACAAAGGGTGAGAAAAGAAAAGTTTAGGCTCTGTGATGGCCTAGAGGGATGGCATGGGGGAGGGAAGAGAGGCTCAACACAGAGGGAATATATATATAATTAGGACTGATTTGTGTTGTTGTACAGCAGAAATCAACACATTGTAAAACAATTTTCCTACAATTAAAAAAGAAGGAAAATTTTAGTTGCCCCATCACTTTCTAAGGACAAAAAGGTAGAGGTGAATAAAATCAATGGAATTCTTTCCCAAGCTCCAGTAGGCAATAGTTTTATCTAGAGGATTTCATGCAGCTTTAGATACTGTCTAGAATTGAGTACCATGTTGTAGCTCCCATAAATGAGAGTGCTTACTTTTCAAAAACATGGCATTTTTCAAATCATTTGCATTTTAAAGGTCTAAGGAATTTTAATCACTGATCAGTTTTAACCCACGTTTCCTGCATGCGTGCATAAGCATACACCCTCAACTTTGCCATCCTCATAAAAATTCTTTCTTAAGCTCTTACTTTCATGTGTTTTAAAATGGCTCAGCTCCCCCGCAGCTCTCATCAGCCAGCCTTCCCAAGTGGTTCCCCTGCCTAGGAAGATGAAAGGCCCTCTTCACTTCAGCCAGGCTCCTGCTTCTGCTTTCACACTAGTGGAAAATAACTTAAAGATGGGAAAGGAACTCAAGGCTGACCTTGAGCTGGCAGAACACACTTCCTCACAAGGGCTTTTTGAGCTCTCATGTGGCATTCATTCTCATTTGGAAAAGCCACCAAATACTCAAATGTCTTTAATTAAAATACATTTTACTTGTTCATATCTAGCCAGTCATTATAGAATATAGAGAACCAACTTATTTCATGGCATATTAGCTTTATACTCAGGAGTCAGGTGTCTCTTCACTTGAACTTAGGCAAAGTTCAAATCCTAGCTCTCTCCCTTGTTAGCTGTGCAATCTTGAGCAACATAAGTTATTATTCTTCTGTATTTTCTTTTTAATCACATAGAAACAGATATACATTTAGGGCTCTTGATAACATGTAATACCTGCAGGATTAAAAACCACATAAAAGTTCTGTGATATCTACTAGCTTGTCAGTATTGGCCATTGCTTTGGCCTGAACATTTGTGTTCCTCCCAAGATCATATGTTGAAATCCTAACCCCCAAAGTTGATAGCATTAGGAGGTGGGGGCCTTTGAGAGGTGATCAGGTTACAAGGGCAGAGCACTTACTAATAGACCCCTAGACCCTTGTGCCATGGGATAACACAATGACAGGGCAGCAGTCTGCAGCCTGGAAGACAGCCCTCACCAGACCTTGCTGGCATGCCAGTCTTGGACTGCTATCCCCCAGAACTGTGAGAAATAAATTTCTGTTGTTTATAAACTACACAGTCTGTGGTATTTTAACAGACTGGAAGGATTAAGACAATCATTTTGACAGTTACTAAACACTTTCATGTCCACAGCAAACGTTCAGTTGACTCAGCTTCTGCTTATCCATTAGTTGGTGTTCGGGGCCACAAGGCTAGTTTCATTATGAATGAAGATTGATGTTCTTGCCAAAGGAGAGGCAGACAATATATCTTTAAAATAATATGCTGTCAAGAATATTTAAGTGATTTTCATGGAATTATTTGCTATTACCACAAATCAGCTTTTGTTGAGTGATGTTTTGTGCTGGGCACTGAGCCAGATTTTGAGAACAGAAAAGTGCCATGACATGGTCCTCTGCAATAAACTTAAAATCTAGTTGGAAAGACAGGATACATTCATCTAGCAATAAATATAAATAAATGACAACAAAATAATTGGAGCAGAAAACTGTGTTTTTGAAATTCAAAGGAACAAAGACTATTCTGGGTTTAGGATGCTAGAAAATAATCTTTTCCAAAATATGATACGTGGACCATTAAAGAAGGCTGAGGGCTGAAGAACTGATGCTTTCAAATTGTGGTGCTGGAGAAGACTCTTGAGAGTCCCTTGGACAGCAAGGAGATGAAACCAGTCAATCCTAAAGGAGATCAGTCCTGGATGTTCATTGGAAGAAGTGATGCCGAAGCTCCAATACTTTGGCCACCTGATGTGAAGAGTTGACTCATTGGAAAAGACCCTGATGCTGGGAAAGATTGAGGGCAAGAGGAGAAGGGGATGACAGAGGATGAGATGGCTGGATGGTGTCATCGACTGAATGGACATGAGTTTGAGCAAACTCAGGAAGATGGTGAAGGACAGAGAAGCCTGGCGTGCTCCAGTCCATGGGGCTACAAAGAGTTGGACACAACTTAGTGACTGAATAACAACAACAAAACAACTAGAACTCAAGAGAGGCCTTGAAGATTAGTCAGAACATTAAACGAGTGGAAAAAAAGGAGAAGAGAGAGCATTTCAGTGGTCAAAGAGGTAGGAATGTTTATAGCACAACTGGGGGATGAGCTGGCTAGTTAACCTGGATCAAGGTTTCAGCCCTGCATCAAGGACGATTCCCCAAATTCATGCAATGTGTATATTTAAATTTAACTGGAATTAAGATTTGTTGACTATGACAAAGTCTTTGACTCTGTGGATCACCATAAACTGTGGAAAATTCTGAAAGAGATGGGAATACCAGACCACTTGACCTGCCTCTTGAGAAACCTATATGCAGGTCAGGAAGCAACAGTTAGAACTGGACATGGAACAACAGACTGGTTCCAAATAGGAAAAGGAGTAGATCAAGGCTGTATATTGTCACCCTGCTTATTTAACTTCTATGCAGAGTACATCATGAGAAACGCTGGACTGGAAGAAGCACAAGCTGGAATCAAGATTGGTAGGAAAAAGATCAATAACCTCAGAGATGCAGATGACACCACCCTTATGGCAGAAAGTGAAGAGGAACTAAAAAGCCTCTTGATGAAAATGGAGAGTGAAAAAGTTGTCTTAAGACTCAACATTCAGAAAACGAAGATCATGGCATCTGGTCCCATCACTTCATGGGAAATAGATGGGGAAACAGTGTCAGACTTTATTTTTTTGGGCTCCAAAATCACTTCAGATGGTGACTGCAGCCATGAAATTAAAAGATGCTTACTCCTTGGAAGGAAAGTTCTGACCAAGCTAGACAGCATATTCAAAAGCAGAGACATTACTTTGCTAACAAAGGTCCGTCTAGTCAAAGCTATGGTTTTTCCAGTGGTCATGTATCGATGTGAGAGTTAGACTGTGAAGAAAGCCGAGTGCTGAAGAATTGATGCTTTTGAACTGTGGTGTTGGAGAAGACTCTTGAGAGTCCCTTGGACTGCAAGGAGATCCAACGAGTCCATCCTAAAGGAGATCAGCCCTGGGTGTTCATTGGAAGGACTGATGCTGAAGCTAAAACTCCAGTACTTTGGCCCCCTCATGTGAAGAGCTGACTCTTTGTAAAAGACTCTGATGCTGGGAGGGATTGGGGGCAGGAGGAGAAGGGGACGACAGAGGATGAGATGGCTGGATGGCATCACGGACTCGATGGACATTAGTTTGAGTGAACTCTAGGAGTTGGTGATGAACAGGGAGGCTTGGCGTGCTGTGGTTCATGGGGTCGCAAAGAATCGGACACAACTGAGCAACTGAACTGAACTGAACTGATACCAGATTGATGCGGAGAACTTTGTGGATGAAGATTGATCATGAAAGCTAAGAAGTCAATAGGCAGGGCCTGTGTGGGATAGGCTAAATGACTGAGTGGGTTGCTGTGATGAAAGAGAAGCTCAGAGAGGACAGGAGCCTGGAAGAGTTGGCACCAGTAAAAGAACCTCAGTATCAGAATCTTAGAGAAGTGGCAGTCTGTGAATCTGATGTGACTTCAGGGAGCTGTGATTAGAGTGCGAGGCACAATAGCACCTCCTCTGAATTCCAATTCAACTTGTGAAATTACCTTGATTACCAGAAATGAATCGCAAGGAATATTTTCTTGAATATAAAAGACTCTACTAAACTTTTTTGATACTTTAAGATTCCCACGTTTCCTGCCAAAATTATGATTCTAAATTGTCATCAGGAGCTCTGACCTGTAGGATGTATGAAAGTTCCACTATGCCAAAATGCAATGGTAGACCTTATATAGCTATGACAGATACGAGATACTCATTTATATTTATCTTAATAATTAGTAAATAAATACTTATTGTAATGGTTATTTTCAGTCAGTCAGTGACTTTTGCAACTTCAAATCTAACTGTCTAGTTTAACTGTAACTTAAAACATTTTTTTCCCTGAATGTCTGTCACTCTGAATCATATTTTATCCTGCACAGAAATCTCAGTGCCCACTCAGCAAAACTGATACACAAAGAATACTGGTGCTGAGACCTGTCTTACTGAATATTTTGCAAATGGTTATGATTTGGAAGTGAGAATACAGTGCCATTTTGTAGACAACTGAATTCTGTGCAGATGGAGATAAATCCCAAGTAAGACATAAGGCTATGTCATCAGATACAATGACAAGTTGTTTTAATACGGGAAAATAAACAAATATTCATTAAAGAACAAATAAAAATTAAATTTGTCAGATTTATAAAGTAAGATTTACAATAGGTTTGACCTTTTTATTTCTTAAAAGAAATTATCTAAAGTGCACTGGAGTCTATTTATTGAAGCTATATAATGTGACAACCAACAAGGCCAAGAAATGGGTACAGTCAGGATGATATTGGACATAAAACCTTATCAGCACCTCATACATAGAATGCTGTAGCCTTTCTTGAACATCATCAGGCACTTGTCATTGACCTCTAGAAACTGAGGGTCAATTTGGGGGAAAAAAAAAAACTTGCAATAATATTGATCATTGTACTCCCAAAGTTCTTGACACAACAGATTCTGAAAACATGCTTTGTAAAATAAACCATTAGGAGATCCAATATGATAAATCAGAATAATGGAATGGTATAAGCAAAGGTATAGTTGTAGATTCAAAAAGATCAGTCTGAAAGCTAGAGGCTGAAAAGAGATAGGAATCAAATCTGCAAAATGAATGGACTCCCAGAAAATTTAGTATATAGTAAATACAAGGCACCCTCTAAGATTTAAAAAGTAAATATAAGTTCAAGTATTTGTCAAACATAGCAAATTAATCTATCTTATTAGTCACAAGGCACATATGTTGAAAATGTATATAAAAGTTTTAAAGGGTTTAATATAATCTAAAAACATATTAAAAGAAACAGGAATGTTTAAGTGTCCTAAATTTCTGAGACTGATGTAATAGAAGGAAATTATGTGCCAGCTCCTTAAAACATAATATATGTATAGTATGAGGAACACAAAGGGAAGCAGAATAACTGCTGTACTCCAATTTCATTCTGCCATCTACTAGCTCTATGACCTTGCACAAGTCACTTCAAAATCCCTCTAAATCTCATTCTTCTCATCTGTGAAATGGGGATAAGACCTCCCTTGTGGAGCTGTTGAATAGTAAATATGATAATGTAGTTGAAAGTATATAAAGCACATATATAAGGGACAAAATAAGTCCCTCATACTACTGGCACAGAATACTATTGGAATAACCCAATGTGACACTGAGGGGTCTAGAATTCAATATGAAAATTTCTCATTATCAAATTTCCAATTGATAATCTATGAGGAATTATACACATTTTATGACAGTAGGTATCTCTGCCATGAATATTTCAGGACAAACAACACATTTCTTAGAATGTAGGGCTAATGGAAAGGTAGGCAAGGGAAAAGGAGGGATTCCTACTGACTTTTAAAAAATACCTGAGGAGATTATACATTCTAAAACTTGGAAATTCTTGTCATTTCTCTNACAGTAGGTATCTCTGCCATGAATATTTCAGGACAAACAACACATTTCTTAGAATGTAGGGCTAGATGGAAAGGTAGGCAAGGGAAAAGGAGGGATTCCTACTGACTTTTAAAAAATACCTGAGGAGATTATACATTCTAAAACCTGGAAATTCTTGTCATTTCTCTGTCATGAGCAGACACAAAGCATGGAAAAAGATCACCCAATAAAAACTTGATTTCAGAGCTACCCGGAGCTGGTTTCTGCAAAGAGGCAACACAGCGGTTTTTTGTTTTTTGTTTTTTTTTCTTAACAATCATATTAAAGCCATAACTTCAAATGGTAAAAAGGAGAAGTCCACGTTTCATTGAATTCAGGATTGACACCCAAGGCACCCTGTTCAAACAGTCCTAGGGGTCTTCAGGAGTGCAGCTTTATAAAGCATGAACAAACTGAAACAGATTTGCTGTAAACTAGTTACTGGTTTCCCAGACGCACAAAGAAAGCACAAGCTAGTGCCTGGTAATATCACTACTGTCCTCAAAGGCCTTTAGTGCTCTAGTGCAGTAGTTCTCAGGCGTGGCTGATCTTAGGATCATGTGGGAAAGCTTTCAGAAGTCTTTGGCTACAATCCAGAACAACTAAACTAGAGTTAACGGGGATGGGACTCAGGTATTGGTGTTTTAAAGACATCCCAGATGATTCTAACTGTAGCCAAGAGTTGAAAATCACAATTCTCATAGCTTTCCATTCCCAACTAAGTCAAACCATGCCCCTTAGCTGGGCTTTTAAGTTCTGCCACACCTTGATCAATATTTATGTTTTCAGCCTTACTTCCTACACTCCCAATGCCCCAGCTTAACCAGTCTGTTCTGTTCATACACTGTTTACTTGTGGATGACAAACAGGTCTCTGTGTTCATTTCCATTTATCTTATCTCTGCTTATTCAAATCAGATTCTTCTTTCGATATCCAGCTCAAATGCTATTACTTCCATGAAACTTTTTGAGGGGGGAAGGATTTGGGCTCTCTTTTTGGCTCTGTGTCTGTTTCTCTCTCTCCTATAACCTCCTTTCCCTCTCCCCCTCTGATCTGCTAGACTCATGCTAAATTGAACTAATACAAAGTATTGTCTCAGGCTCTGATATGTTGCCATGAAGAGAAACCTTGAGGTAGGATGTAATCTAAAAAGTGCTAGCTACAGAGCCTTTTATCTCCGTGATATTTCCTATGTTATAATTCTAAGCATTCCCCTGGCTATAGTTTTTAAAGCAGAGATTAGCCATGTAACAATTTTATTACTTCTGTGAATAATTACAAATCAGTTTTGTAAAGTACAGGCCCAAGAGATCAATACCAGATCTTTTAAACCTTTCCTTCACTTAAAGACACATCTGCCCAGCTCTCCTCCCCTCTCATTCATTAATTCAAAATGTCTAGAGGACTGTTTCAGTGAAATACCTCTCAAATATTCCCTTTTTTCTTAGCCCTGCTACCATGAACATAATAAAGTCTACATTGGTGCAGCTGAAACTTTAATACAAACTCAAATCACTTGCTAAACTTATCAAAATGCAAAATCTAACTCAGAAGTTTTGCTGTGACCTGCTTCTGCCTTTCCAATGAGCTTCTGACTGATACAGATGATGCTGTTTGTCCAGGACCACATTTTGGGTTACTAAGATCTAGCTTACAGCCAGAACCTCATTTGCGGGCTCCCTGCCTCCACTCGCACCCATATCATTATTGATGGTAACATCAAACCAGGAAATTTAAAATAAAAGCCTGATCACACCTCTTTCTATTCCAGCTCCCCTTAGCCTACCAGTCTTTTCAATGAACTCGCCAAATTGTCAAGATTAAGTCCAAACTCTTTAATACAACTTAAAAGTTTTCTTAAGATTTTAAGGTTCCTCCTTGTCTTGCCAGCTTTATTTCTCTCTATTCCTTCATTCAACACAGATTTGATAAGTGCTGCTGCAATACTCAATCCTACTGCTTTAAGGGCCAGCCACAGCCAAGGGTAGCCAATGCCCCTAGCAGAGATTTCTTGCTTCTGAAACTTTTCTGTTGCTACTCTCTCTGCTTCTCTAAAGTTTATTTTATTTAAGCATAATTGATTTCCAACATTGTGTTAATTTCTGCTGTACAGCAAATGATTCAGTCATATATATAACACATTCTTATTCCTGTTCTTTTCCATTATGGTTTATCTCAGGATGTTGAATATAATTCCCTGTACAGTACAGTAGAACCCTATTGTTTACCATTCCATATAAAGTAGTTGGCATCTGCTAATCCCAAACTCCCAGTCCAGCCCCCACCTTGTGTTTCCCCCTTGGCAACCACAAGTTTGTGCTGCTCCTTCTGCTGTGAACATGTTCCTCCCTGTTCCTCTGCCCCTGATCCTCTCTGGTTAGAGCCTCCTCATCACTCAGGACCTAACTTAGGGTCACTTTCTCTGCAAGATTTCCCCTTCCCACATTTAGATGCCCCTTTTATATAGCAATCTATTCATAACGTCTACCTTGCACAGTACTGGGACAGAGTAAGAGCTCAAAAACCACTTGAATTAATCAGCAGCATTCATGGCACTGTATTGAATGGACTGTTTGACAGTTTCCTCCATGGTAATTTTCTTCAGGGCAGGAACAACTGCTTATTCACCTTTATCTCTAGTGGTGGTAAGGAACTCAGTATTTGTTGAGCACATGAGTAATGAATGCATAAATGAATTAAAAGGTGATTCACAATTCCCAAATCACAGATACAGGCAAAGTGATGAATGGATGAAAATGCTATGGCAGGAGAAACTAATAAGTTCCAGGACTCAGACATGGGCTCGAGACAAGCAGGAAAGACCAACATTTAAGTTTCTAGGTTTCTGTGGGGAGCAAGAGGGCTATGGGTAAAACTCCATGATATTCAGGTTTGGTAGAAACTGGAGACAAGTGTGGCTATATGGGAACACTTTTGAGTAAAGCAGAGAGAATGTATAGTTAGAAATTCATTCAAAATCACAATTTTCACAGCTTCCAGATGTTCTGCTAACTCTTAAAAAATTCTCCAGTTTTTAAGTATTAACTATCTAGCAGAGTGGTTCAGCAAATGTGTGATCAATTAGGGAGTGTTTCAAAGGGAGAATCAAAGGGAGATCATTTGCGTACATCCTTTAATGAGCCACATTTATGCCCACATGTTCTTAAGAAGTAGAGTTGCTCTCATATTTTTGTATGAGAAATACTCTCATATTTTTTTTTAACTTTCCTTACATTCTTGATATATAATACTGTGTACTAAGAGCTTTCATGTGCAAGAGTCTGTTTTATAGAAAAGGTTATTTTCTGGCAAATTCATGTCATTAAAAACAAATAAGCAAAAACAGACCAGTCCTTGCCCTTCTGGTGACAACTGACATGATAAGACAAACAAACAAAGTTATAAGTGCTGTGAGAGAAGTAAGGGCAAGCAGAGTGGAACATAAATGACTCTCATTAAATGCATGTCAGGGAACGCTTCTTAAAGTCCCACAGAATGGGGTGGGAGGTGTGTGTGTGGAGGGGGGGAGTTCAGGATTGAGAACTCATGTACACCCGAGACGGATTCATGTCAATGTATGGCAAAACCAATACAGTATTGTAAGGTAAATAAAGTAAAAATAAAAATTAAAAAAATTCTTTAAATGAAATAAAATAAACCAATAAACACACAAAATCCAAAGCAACCAACCAAACAAGAAACTCGTGTTAAAAAAAATCCTCAAAGTTATCAAATAAGACACAGGCTTATTTGAAAAAGTATGAGAAATATTTAGAAGCATCTTGTTCCTAATTCCATCCCTTTTGTCCTCTCTCCTCCTTCACCCTTCTCCATCTTTTTCCCTCCTGTGCCTTCATCTTGGCTTTCCTCCTCACTTCGTCTCCCTGCTCCCCACCCCCACCTTGCCCTCTCTAGTTCTCTAATTTCTATAATATCCTATGCTGTGCTCAGTCGTGTCTGACTCTTTGCGACCCCATGGACTGTAGCCCACCAGGCTTCTCTGTCCATGAGATTTTCCAGGCAAGAATACTGGAGTGGGTTGCCATTTCCTACTTCAAGGAATCTTTCCAAACCAGGGATTGAATCCAAGTCTCTTGTGTCTCCTGCATTGGCAAGGTAGATTCTTTACCACTGCACCACTGGAAAGCTTTGCATAATATCGACAGAGATCATATAGGACATCACAGGCAGGCAGATTTAGGAGGATCACCCTAAAATCACCAAGACCTAAGCTTTGAACTACCATCTCAGCCACCAGTGTGGGCACACAGGAAAAGTCTAGACCTTATCCTAGTTTATCCCCTAAGCTTGTTTTTATACTCTTAGGTTTTTACTTTTTTGGAAAAGTTTTATACATTTTAATATTTGAAGTGTGTTAAAATTTAGTTTCAGTGATAATAATATATATTCTGAATTTAAAAGACAATAAAATATTTTCACCTAAATAAAGACCAAAATAGCATTGCCATGTGGTTCTGCTATAGTATACCTCTGAAAGTAACTTTGTAAACTGGACGTTGGCAGGTCATCCATCATGACAAAGAGAGTTTATAGGTTCTTCATTCTCTCTGTACTCATTTATAGCAGAATTAAACAAGGGGTAAGTAAAATGCTTTCTGGATAAATATAGATACAAATAAAACCTGTGGGCTTTCCATACTGTAGAAAGTCATAAAGAGTATATTTCTAGTTTCTTTATAAATGGGCATTGTTAGTGTAAAAATTGTTCTTTAGAATTTCTTTCATATAGAATTATTATAGTATATGGATACTAGTTCAATCCATGAAAAAAGATTGAACTCCTAAGAAAGGTTTTTTTTTTTTTTAACTTTTAATTGGAGGATAGCTTCTTTACAAAATCGTGTTGGTTTCTTCCACACATAGACTTGAATCAGTCATAGGTGTGGGTGTGTGTATGTGTGTATCCCCTCCATCTTTGAGAGTGAAAAAGTTGCCTTAAAACCCAACATTCAAAAAACTAAGATCATGGTATCCAGTCCTATTAGTTCATGGCAAATTGATGTGGAAAATGTGGAAAGAGTGTCAGATTTCATTGTCTTTGGCTCCAAAATCAATGCAAATGGTGACTGCAGCCATGAAATTAAAAGTTCCTTGCTCCTTGGAAGAAAAGCTATGACAAACATCAACAGTGTCGTAAAATGAAGAGCATCACTTTGCTGACAAAGGTCCCTATAGTCAAAGCTATGGTTTTTCCAATAGTCATGTATGAAAGTGAGATTTAGACCACATAGAAGGCTGGGCACCAAGGAATTTATGCTTTTGAATTGCGGCACTGGAGAAGACTCTTGAGAGCCCCTTTGCCTGCAAAGAGATCAAAACAGTCAATCCTAAAGGAAATTAGTCCTGAATATTCATTGGAAGGACTGATGCTGAAACTACAATACTTTGGTCACATGATGGGAAGAGCTGACTCACTGGAAAAGCCCCTGATGCTGGGGAAAATTGAGGGGAAGAGAAGCAGGCAACAGAGGATGAGATAGGTGGATGGCATTACTGACTCAAGGGACATGAGTGAAGTCGAGTGAGTGAGTGAAGTCGCTCAGTCGTGTCCGACTCTTTGCGACCCCATGGACTGTAGCCCACAAGGCTCCTCCCCCATGGGATTCTCCAAGCAAGCATACTGCAGTGGGCTGCCATTTCCTTCTCCAGAGGATCTTCCCGACTCAGGGATCGAACCCTGGTCTCCTCATCAAGGGCATGAGTTTGAGCAAACTCAGGGAGAGAGACGGACAGAGAAGCCTGACACGCTGAGTTCATGGGGTCACAGAGAGTTGGACACGACTAAGTGACTGAACAGTAACAACAGCCTCCTCCTCCTTTAATCTCCCTCCCCGTCCCACCCCTCTAGGTTGTCACAGAGTGCCAACTTCGGGTTCCCTGTGTCAAACAGAAAATTCCCATTGGCTATCTATTTTACATACAGTAGTGTATATGTTTCAATGTTACTCTCTCAAATCATTGTACTGTCTCCTTCCCCCACTGTGTTCAAAAGTCAAGATAGAGTATTTAGTGCAAGAGGAGTTGCCAAAGATAGAACCATGGGGAATACACCGAGGTGGGTTCTGGTGAGGAACAAGTGAACATAACTAGCATTCAGGAAAAGAGGAAAGAACCAGAATTCAACTGTGCTGTGTAAATCAGGGAGTAGAGAGCTTAAAGACAAGTAAACATAATAAATAGCCTCAAATTCTCCATTTTCAAAATATCAACACAATGGAGTATTACTCAGCTATTAAAAAGAATACATTTGAATCAGTTTTAATGAGGTGGATGACGCTGGAGCCGATTATACAGAGTGAAGTAAGCCAGAAAGAAAAACATCAATACAGTATACTTACACATATATATGGAATTTAGAATGATGGTAATGATAAACCTGTACGCAAGACAGCAAAAGAGACACAGTTGTATAGAATGGCCTTTTGGACTCTGTGGGAGAGGGAGAGGGTGGGATGGGTTGGCAGAGTGGCAATGTAACATGTGTGATATCATAAGCGAAATGAATTGCCAGTCCAGGTTTGATGCAGGATGCAGGATGCTAGGGACTGATGCACGGGGATAATCCAGAGAGAGGGTGTGGGGCGGGAGGGTGGAGGAGGGGGTCGGGATTGGGAGTTCATGTACACTCATGGCTAATTCATGTCAGTGTGTAACAAAACAAATACAGTATTGTAAAGCAAAACAAACTAAAAAATAAAAATTAATTAATTAGAAAAAAAAAAAAATATCAACCCTTGAAATTACCTTTTAAAATCCACTGCTTAAAATTCAAAAGTTTCTGACACAAGAATGACTCTCCAAGATTTAGAAATCTTTGAAGCTTAATATTTTATTTGTGGAGTTATCACAGTTAATTAGAAGTAAAGGAAATAAGGCAAACAACCTAACTAATGCAAATCTGTCTCTTGTTACTGTAACTTTTACAGCATTTAAGCCAGTCCTTCCCCTTGTTAAGGTTTTATGTTATATCACCAGACATCCTTTTCTCAAAGTTTTTCTGAATCTCTAGGGAGCTCTTCAGGGCCTTCTGAGCATTGGGATCTTCCTACCCTAAGGATTGAACCCAGGTCTCCTGCATTGCAGGCTGAGTCTTTGCCATGTGAGTCACCAGGGAAGCCCAAGTAAACTGGAGTAGGTATCGATTCCCTTCTCAGGTGATCTTCCTGACCCAGGGATTGAACCAGGATCTACTGCATTGCAGGCTAATTCTTTACTAGCTGAGCTACCAGGGACGCCCTGTTTAGAAAGCAAACCTCAGGATCTGCACAGGCAGAGAGGAAAGCAGCAGTAGCCAAGAACAGCGGGTGAACTCTCACCCCTTCCCTTTGCTGCTGTTCCTTTTTCTTCATCAATAGTAACTCTCCTTGGAGACTTCAAAGTTCTCTGATGGTGTTTACCATACCACCTTATGTTAAAAAATATTTTTTTTAAGCTTCACTTTTGGCCAGTTTTATTTTTAAATCTCTCAGGCGGTTTCTTTGTGAGCAACTAATTCAATCATTCTGCTATTTCCTGACTCAATCAATCCTGAGAAAAGTCTACTTAAGCTAGGGGATTGGATATAAGAACTAAAAGAATAGAGAAAAGGATAAGTGCACTTTTTTTTTTTACCAAATTGTCATCTTTCTATTGATAATACAAGCAAAACAGACATCCTGGTTATAAAAAATATATTAAAAAATAATCCATGAATTATGCTTTAAAAAAAAAGATACATGCACTCCAATGTTCACTGCAGGACTATTTACAATAGCCAAGACATGAAAGCAATCCAAAATGTCAATCAGCAGATGAATAGATAAAGAAGATGTGGTGTGTGTGTGTGCATGCATATATATATATATATATATATATATATATATATGATGGAATATTATTCAGCCATAAAAAATGAAACAATGTCACTTGCAACAACATGAATGGACCTAGAGATTATCATTATAAGTCAGAGAACTACAAATCATATGATACTACTTCAGTTCAGTTCAGTTCAGTCACTCAGTAGTATCTGACTCTTTGCGACCCCATGAATCGCAGCATGCCAGGCCTCCCTGTCCATCACCAACTCCTGGAGTTCACTCAGACTCACGTCCATTGTGTTCGTGATGCCATCCAACCATCTCATCCTCTCTCGTCCCCTTCTCCTCCTGCCCCCAATCCCTCCCAGCATCAGGTCTTTTCCAATGAGTCAACTCTTCGCATGAGGTGGCCAAAGTACTGGAGCTTCAGCTTTAGCATCATTCCTTCCAAAGAAATCGCAGGGCTGATCTCCTTCAGAATGGACTGGTTGGATCTCCTTGCAGTCCAAGGGACTCTCAAGAGTCTTTTCCAACACCACAGTTCAAAAGCATCAATTCTTCAGTGCTCAGCCTTCTTCACAGTCCAACTCTCACATCCATACATGACCACAGGAAAAACCATAGCCTTGACTTAAATGTGGAATTTAATGCAATACAAATGAACTTATATGCAAAACAGAAACAGACCCACAGACGTAGAGAATAAACTTATGGTTACTAAAGGGGATAGGTGAAGAGGATAAATTAGGAGTTAGGGACCAAAATGTACACACTAGTATATGGTATACACATATACACTATATGTGTACACACTAGTATATAGTACAGTGTTGGTAAAATAGATTACCAACAAGGGCCTACTGCATAGCACAGGGAACTATACTGAATATACTGATAACCTATAAGGGAAAGCAATCTGAAAATGTGTGTGTGTGTGTATATACATATACATATATGTATATACATATACATGAATTATTTTGCTATATACCTAAAACTAACAAACATTGTAAATCAATTATACTTCAATAAATAATAATAATAATCTGTGAGCTCAGGGTGGCTTTGCCCCTCCACCCCATCCCTACCTCTCAACTATATTCAACAAATGGAATTTGTTTGATTCTTGATCCCAGGGCTCTTGATAGTGATCATCAGTCCCTTGCTGGTAAGGAAGGCATTGCTTTATTTTTTTTCTCAATAAAGTTCAAATAATAGATTAGTTCAAAGTAAGTTTATCCTAATGGCTTATTATCTCTGCAGGGACATGCTTCTTGACAAATTGCTTAACCTGAACGCAATTCTGCTAGCTACATAACATTGCTCAATAACTGAGTAAACTCATCTACATATATTGATGCAAATAAATCTTCGTACACTGAATTTCCATCATTACCCTAAGGGAATTAATTACAGCTTTTATCACAGCTTGTGCTGACCAGTGTTAAAGCTACTCGGGACACTGGATTACATTTTTTAAATCCTAGACATGTAAACCAAGAACTCTAACTTTTCATTTCAGATTCATTCACAAATCATTATTCAAAATGAGCAAAGTCTATTATTTTGTCTCATGGGAGCTTTGAACTTGGTGCTATATTGAATGTTATAGCTCCTACAATTACTAAAGGCAGATGCTATCCAGAGTCCTCATGTCTATATGAATAGCTAAATTTTCCAGTTATATGAAGCTTTATTAATTTAAGCAAATAACTATTTCAGTCACATTGATTGGAAATTCTGGAAAATAAGGTTCTTATACTCCATCTCCCTAAATAAAAGGTGATATGGTAATCATCTAGGGACATTATAAACACAGTAAAATTCTGCTTATTGTCATACCTGAAATTATTTGTGGCTATGCTAACAGGGCTTAGACTGATGTGTGTTCATATTAATAGATGTGATTGTCACTGCTTTTCTGTGTTTTACTGTTATGTGCTCACTTGCATTAGCCCTCTTCTCTCCTTTCTATTTTGCCACCTCAAATCAATCATGTGTTTAGAAAATAGATTAAATGTCAATAGATGCTGTATAAGAAAATGATTTTTTAAAAACCTGCAAGCTTTGCTGCAATGAGTGTAGTATTGAGGCTCATTTCTTAGATGCCCTTTTGTTCCCTCTTGTGCTCTCCAGTTTGTTGCCTTGGTGGGTTTGGGAGGCAGTGACTTTGAGGGTAAGTACCCTGTGAATAAATGAGTTATTACTCAAGGCAGACTCTAGGAATCTGGTATCCAACATCCCTTGAAACATTTCAGAGTCCCAAATACCACTTAAGATGCACTGATACAGAATAAGTTCGTCTCTGTACAAAAAAATTAATAAATAAATAAAATAGCTTCCTTGGTGGCTCAGATGGGAAGGAATCTGCTTGCAGTACAGGAGACCTGGGTTTGATTCCTGGGTCAGGAAGATCCCTGAAGAAGGAAATGGCAACCCACCCCAATAACCTTGCCTGGGAAATCCCATGGACAGAGGAGCCTGGTGGGCTACAGTCCGTGGGATTTCACTGCATGGGATTTTTCGGGGCAAAGAGCCAGACCCAACTGAGCACACATGCATGGCATGCGTGGCACAAAAAATGGGCAGAATGAGGAAGATGCTGTTAGCCCCCAGCACTAGCTGAAGAAAAGTCTCTGTGATTTGTGTGAATTTAATTAATAGCATGTGAAAGTGGTTCAGTTCCTGTTATATATGTGATATTCTGTGGTATTCAGATGTTCTCCCTAGAAACTGTTTGAGGAAGAGGGAGATAGAATCGTACTGTCAGAAAATAGTATAAACGTACATTCTCAACAGAGGCAAAAATTGGCTCTCAGAGTGGAGAAAATTTCATTTTTGTACATAAAACATAGATCAAAATGGACAGTAGATAAACCATAAAGGCCATATCTCTGATGTTAAAATTTCATAGGCAGCAGTATTAGGAAAATATATTTAAATAGACTCCTTGGGTGAGGGGACAATAAAAAAAGCTTGAGAAATACTGTTGTGAGACATGAAATGAGACTAGCACCTCACAATGAAGGATGGGGTGCAGGTAGATATGAACACAAGAAGCAGAAACCTGCAGGTCCCCAGTTTGTGTGCTCCCCAGATGACCCCTCTGTCTTCCTCCCTGTCCTCCTTTCTCTCATTCACCCACACAGCAGGACCACCTGCATTTCTCCGAGGTGTCATTCTGCTTCTTGATGAGAGAGTACATGCATGTCCTTTGATCTGGGATTATCTTCTCCTGCTAATTCATCCCTCAACACTCAACTCAAGCATCATCTCAGGGAGCTATCTAGATATATGCAAAACAACAATAAACACACAAATCAAAAGAAAGTAAGATAATGATAAGAAAACAAGAAAAAGATACCAACCAAAAAAGAAAATTACAGGCCAATATCAATAATGAATATAGATGTAAAAATCCTCAACAAAATTCTAGCAAACGAATCCAACAACACATTGAAAAGATCATATACCATGATCAAGTGGGGTTTATCCCAGGGATGCAAGGATTTTTCAATATCTACAAATCAATCAGTGTGATACATCACATCAATAAACTGAAGAATAAAAACCATATGGTCATCTCAATAGATGCAGAAAAAATTTTGGACAAAATTCAACATCCATTTGTGACAAAAACTCTCCAGAAAGTAGGCATAAAGGGAACCTACTTCAACATAATAAAGGTTATATATGACAAATCAACGCAAACATTAATCTAAATGGTGAAAAACTAAAAACATTTCCTTTAAGATCAGGAACAAGACAAGTTTGTCCATTATTGCCATTATTATCCAACAGAGTTTTGGAAGTCCTAGCCATGGAAATCAGAGAAGAAACAGAAATGAAAGGAATTGGAAAAGAACTAAACTCTCACTGTTTGCAGATGACATGATACTGTACATAGAAAGCCCTAAAGATGCCATGAGAAAATTACTAGAGCTAATCAATGAATACAGCAAAGTTGCAAGATAAAAAATTAATACACAAAAATCTCTTGCATACCTATACACTAACATTGAAAACTCAGAGAAATTAAAGAAACAATTTCATTTCCCATTGCAACAAAAAGAATAAAATACCTAGGAATAAACTCACCTAAAGAGACAAAAGACCTGTATGTAGACAACTATAAGACACTAATGAAAGGCCTCAAAGATGACCTAAACAGTTGGAGAGATGCACCATGTTCTTGGATTAGAAGAATCAATATTCTGAAAAATGACTATACAACCCCAAACCATCTACAGATTCAGTTCAATCTCTATCACATCAACAATGCTATTTTTCAGAGAACTAGGACACAAATTTTCATGATTTGTATGGAAATACAGAGAAAAACAGAGCTGAAAGAATCAACTATCCTGACTTCAGACTATACTGCAAAGCTACAGACATCAAGACAGTGTGGTACTGGCACAGAAACAGAAATAGAAACGAATGGAACAAGATAGAAAGCCCAGGATAAGCCCATACACCTATGGGCACCTTACTTTTGACAAAGGAGGCAAGAACATACAACGGAGAATATACAGCCTCTTCAATAAGTGGTGCTAGGAAAACTGAACATCTATGTGTAAAAGAAAGAAACTGGAACACTGCCTAAAATCATACACAAAAATAAACTCAAAATGAATTAAAGACTTAAAGTGTAATGCCAGAAACTATAAAGCTCCTAGAGGAAAACATAGGAAGTACACTCTCTGACCTAAATCACAGCAAGATCCTCTTTGACCCACTTCCTAGAGTAATGCAAGTAAAAACAAAAATAACCTTATTAAACTTAAAAGCTTTTGCATAGCAAATGAAGCAATAAACAAGAATAAAAGACAACCCTCAGGATGGGAGAAAATAATCACAAACAATGCAATTGACAAAGGATTAATCTCCAAAATATATAAGCAGCTCATACAGGTCATTATCAGAAACACAAATAGCCCAATAAAAAAAGTGGGCAGAAAACCTAAACAGACATTTCTCCAAAGACATACAGATGGCCAATAAACATATGGAAAGATGTTCAACATCACTAATTATTAGAGAAATGAAAATCAAAGCTACAATGAGTTATCACCTCACACCAGTCAGAATGGCCATTAAAAAAAAAAAAACTACAAACAATAAATGCTGGAAAGGATGTAGAGAATACAGCCATTATAGAGAACAATATGGAGATTTCTTTAAAAACTAGGAATAAATCTATCATATGTCCCAGCAATCCCACTACCGGGCATATACTCTGAGAAAACCACAACTCTAAAAGATGCATGTACCCCAATACCCATTGCAGCCCTATTTACAATAGCAAGGACGTGGAAGCCACCTAGATGTCCATCAACAGACAAATGGATAAAGATGATGTGGTATATATATACAATGGAATATAACTGAACCCTGAAAAAGAATGAATCTGAGTCAGTTCAAGTGAGGTGGATGAACCTAGGGCCCATTATACAGAGTGAAGTAAGTCAGAGAAAAATAAATACATATATTAGTACATACATATGGAATCTAGAAAATGGTATTGATGAAACTATTTGCAGGGAAGGAATGGAAACTCAAATGTAGAGAACAAACTTGCAGATGCAGTAGGCAAGGGAAGGAGTGAGATGAATGGAGAAAGTAGCATCAACCTATATACACTATCATGTGTAAAATGGATGGCTGGTGAAAAGTTGCTTTATAGCAAAGGGAGCCCAGCCTGGCACTCTGATGACCTATAGGAGAAGAGAGGCTCAAGAGGAAGGGGATATCTGTAGAATTATGGCTGATTCACATTATTGTATGGCAGAAATCAACACAACATTGTAAAGCAAAATTCTCCAATTAAAAAATAAATTAAAAAAGTTAAATTCATGGTAATGGCCATCTTCTGTAAAATAGATTTGTATCTTTATAGTTGGGCATCTCTCTTGGCATTTAAAATTCTTATAATTCAATTGAAATTTATGAATTTACCTCATTATGCATTTTAAGGGAGAAAGTAAAAATAATTGTATAAAGACTGTGCTGTTCCCAGGTTTCATAGGATCTTTAATCCTTTTTCAGAATGCTTACCTATCTCACATTTCAATGTGAGTTTTGTATGCTGTGGGAATACGGAGAAGATTGCATTTAGAGTTCTATAAATTTCAGACAATAAAAAAAAGCTGTAGTATTTGTAAAAAAGTGGTGGGGGGAGGCAGGATAAACTGATAACAGGGATGTTGAGCCATTTAAGGATGCTAACTTCAAGCAGAGACCTGAATGAAGTGAGAGGAAGTCATAAGAATATTTATAGGAAAATTATTCCAGATAGAAACAAATACTCTGAGATCAAAGCAGGTTTGTCAGATTCGTGAAAGAGCTCCATGTAGCAGTATCTAGCAACAGAGAAGGAAAGTTCCAGGAAATTGGGTTAGAGAAGTTGTGAGAAGTCATAGAATATGGATTATATGGGGCATTGCAGTGTTAGAACCTCAAATTTTCTACTAAGTATGATTGAAAATTATTGGAACATTGACAGCATGTCCAATGAGCTCAATTGTGGACTTAAAGCTCCCTGTTGGCTTCTGTATGAAGAATTCATCAAAGAACACCAATCAAAGCAAGAGGAAAGTTAGAAGGCTAATGGGATGGATGGTGTAGTGAAAATGATAGCTGCTTGGACTAGTATGTTCACACCGAAGTACGTGAGAAATGGCCTAAAATTCCATGCCTCCTCCACATATACCTAGATACATGGAAAACTACTTTCCAAAATTCAAGACTCAATTCAAGTATCTGAACTGCTAGAAACTTTGTCCAACTACCCCTGATTGATTAGCATCTTCCTCCTCAAATGTCATAACTATCTTCATATTATTCCATTACTGCAGTTTCGTCATTCAGTTGTAATTACTTATTCATGTATCTATCTCCCATGTCACACTAAAAGCTCTGCAAATGTTAATTTTGTGCATCAACTTGACTGGGCCATAGGGTGCCCAGATACTCAGTTAAACATTATTTCTGGGTGTGTTGGAATTTGGTAGATAGGACAAAGTGGATCATCTTCCCCAGTGTACGTGGGCCTCGCCCAATTTGCTGCAGGCCTGATAGAATGAAAGGCTGAGTAAGAAAGAATTCTTTCTCTTGGCTATCTTTGAGCTGTGACATATATCACTGTCAGCTTACCAATTGCAGATCTCTGACTTCTCTGCCTCCGTAATCACAGAAGTCAATTCCTTATACTTTCTTCCCCTCTCTCTCCTCACATATACAGACATAGAGATTTCTATATATACCTATATATAGGTATATATCTGTATATACCTATGCAACATATAGGTATATAGATCAATAGATGGATTTATCCATATCCTATTGGTTATGTTTCTTCTGAGAATCCAGACTAATACAAGCTCCTTGAGGGTAGACTGTATTTTAATCATTTCGTGCCATAGACTGAATGTTTGTGTTCCCCCACATTTATATGATGAAATTATAATCCCTAATGTGAAGGTATTTGGAGGAGGAGCCTTTGGGAAGTGATTACATCATAAAGGTGGGTCTTCATGCATGGGATTAGTGCCCTTATAAAAAACATCCCAGAGAGCTTCCTCACCCTTTCTGCCTAGCTGTTATAGCAGCTCAAAGAGACACAGACATCTTGGTATCTGTAAAGCCTAAGATAGTACCACACACACAGTAATAATGGCCAATATCAACAAGTTTCATTCACAATGTGCTAAGCATTTTGTAAGTATTATTTCAAACGGTGATGAGACAGGTATTATTGTTACCTCACTTTTAAACGAGCAGACTGAGTTACTGAGAGTTTTAGTGACTTATCCATGTCCATTGAACTAGCTACAAAACTAACTAGAAAGCAGTTGCAGCAGTCCTCAACTGCTTTCTGAAGTGAATCTTTCTGAAGATAGAGACTTCAAGTTTAACCATTTTTTCAACTCCGCCATAACAAATTTGGAGAGTCCAAATTAGTTCAAGATTAAATTAGATTGAACAGAACTGTCAGCAATTATATAAACATCTTATTCAGTATCTAGTGACATATCCCACTGTCTCTATGCTGTAGTTTTACTGGTACAAGACGCAATGGTGGGGACTAAAATTCTCTGAAGTTGAGGATCACAGGAAAATATTTCTGGGGTGATGCCAAGAGCAGGGTGGTTGTGTACATTAGCCGCAGTGGGCCTGCATGACCATTTGGAACATAGCACACTGCTCATTATTTTTAATTAAAGTTGTCCGTATGTGTGCTAAATCGCTTTAGTTGTGTCTGACTCTTTGGGACCCTTTGGACCATCGCCCACCAGGCTCCTCTGTCCACGGGATTCTCCAGGCAAGAATACTGGAGTGGGTTGCCCTGCCCTCCTCTAGGGGATCTTCCTGACCCAGGGATTGAACCCATGTCTCTACATTTCCTGCATTGGCAGGCAGGTTCTTTACCACTAACACCACCTGGGAAGCCCCCAGAATTGTCTCTCCTTCACCTATGGCTGAAGCTGCTACAGACCTACCATTAGTTTAATATTTTAAGATAGCATTCTGGCTTGTTTTCCTAGTTATATGATAAAATCTGTACTCTGCTATTCATCATCCAAGTGTCCTTTGAAATGATCACTTGTACTTTTAATAATTGACTAGAGAGGATCAAGACACAAAGTACAGTGAGCGTTTGGGTGCTGCCCCCTCAAAGCATTTTTAGAATAGAGCCAAGTATAAATGAATACATACACAGACAGACAAGTAACCAACTAGACCCATGACTTCAGCTTAATTATAACAATGTGCTGACTCAGCTTAGCAGCCACCAATATGAAAACACTTTCCCAACGGAGACACATGGGAAAACCCCCCACTGCCAAGCATGCTGGATGAAGAAAAGCCTGATGATTTTCTAAACAGCTAGCTTTTCTTTTGTAAGGCTAACAGAATACATCTAAAATTGTTTAGCATAATATTTACCTTCATTGTTTTCTACTGTGAAAGATACGAGTGTTTCTTGTTTTCATTTCTTTGTTCTTTTCCTTTGTTGACATTGGATGTTGGGCTTATGCTAAAAACTGGCAGAAGAGGTGCATTAGATTTCTCATTTGGCTCGTACTCCGTTACACAGACAGTCTTGTTCTAGTCGCCTCCTTTTAACCACCCACTCCTCACTTGGGATTTCAGAAAGCTTGCTGTCTTTATGTAAATCTAATCAAGGCTTATTGAATGATTCCCAAATACTGTGGCAAATATTAAAAATAGAAAATATTAGCAGGGAAGCTTTGACTTTTAGGTCTTCAGAAGACTTTTGGGTCTATTTTCCTCCTCTTTGTCATCCTTTGATGTCTCTGGCTTTAAAGAGATGCTCTGTTTGCAAATCAGAGGTAGAAGTTCACTGAGTTATTCTGAAGACAAAGAAATGCCCAAGTGCTATAGCTTCTGATAGTGTTGCTTAACAAATGGCATCTTAGAGGATCTGATACCTACAACTTGTAACTTTTTTCTAATGGTCAGGGGATTTTTTTGACCAGAAGCGTTAGTCACTCAACCATGCCTGACTCATTGTGACCCATGGCCTGTAACCCACCAGAAGGCCATTCCTTCTCCAGGGTATCTTCCTGACCCAGGGATTGAACCTGGATCTCCTGCATTGCAGATAAATTCTTTACCATCTGAGCCACCAGAGAAGCCCAGGGAGACCCACCCAAAAATGGGGCAGGAAGTAATAAAAGACAACCTGAGCTGGAATGTAGTTACAGAGGGCTGGGGCTTCCCAGGTAGTACTTTTGGTAAAGAACCCATCTGCCAATGCAGGAGTCACAAGATCATGGGTTTGATCTCTGGGTTGGGAAGATCCCTGGAGGAGGGCATGGCAACCCACTCTAGCATTCTTGCTGGAAGATTTCCTTGAACAGAGGAGCCTGGTGGGCTATGGTCCATAGGGTCACAAAGAGTTGGACAGGACTGAAGTGACTTAGCACACATACATGCATGCACTGAGGGCTGGTCCTAGGTGATTTGGGGAAGCTGATGAAAGAAGGAGCCCTTAGCTCCACCAGCCTCACCTTTTAGAAGGCCCTCCTGAAGCCTCCACACCCAGAGGCATCACTTTCACACTCCCGAGTGTTTGTCCAGTTTCCCTACTGCAGCCTCTTTACAAAGCCAACAGAAAGTGTGACAATGTGGAATATTAGAAACAGCATCCCAGGTACAATCAGCTGAGTACTGGTTCCAAGTTTACCATTTACCAGTGTATTTTAGGGCAAAGAGTTCAACTCTGAACTCCTGTTTCTAACCTGTAATATGAGACTCTCTCCTAGTTTCCTTCATAAACTTCTTTTGAGGATCAAGTAAGAAAATTCACAGGTATGTCCTATAAAATGAAGCATTGTGCAAATATAAGACATGATCAATTTCCGTTTGATTGTCTTGCACATGGTGCTCAATGGGTATTCTGAATGACTGCTAATTGACTGCACTGTCTCATTTGACAATTGTTATCATTCTGAGGGATATTTGTAATTCCACACGGGTAAATCTGACATAATTGGAAAGAGAACTTAACTCCTAAAGTCATTTTTTTTGTAATCAGTTAAATAATAAAATTGCATCATTAAAACCAATAATAGTTACCATGGTGCTGGAACTATGCCAATAACCTCAAACAGTAGGCCAATATGGCCACCTTTATGGGGATGAGGCTGCATTACGGTTCCATTTCCAAATAGTTCTAACCCCAGATGTGTTCCACTACACACCAGCGAGGTTGGAAAATATAACAAAAGAACAAATTACATTTCTAGCATTCCTGGAAATTCTGAATCAGTTCAGTTCAGTCACTCAGTCATGTCCAACTCTTTGCAACCCCATGGACTGCAGCACACCAGGCTTCCCTGTCCTTCACCAACTCCCAGAGCTTGCTCAAACTCATGTCCATTGAGTCAGTGATGCCATCCAACCATCTCATCCTCTGTTGTCCCCTTCTCCTCCTGCCTTCAATCTTTCCCAGCATCAGGGTGTTTTCCAATCAGTCAGTTCTTTATATAAGGGGGTCAAAGTATTGGAGTTTCAGCTTCAGCATCAGTCCTTCCAAAGAATATTCAGGTCTGATTTCCTTTAGGATGGACTGGTTAGATCTCCTTGCAGTCCAAGAGAATCTCAAGAGACTTCTCCAACACCATAGCTCAAAAGAATCAATTCTCTGGTGTTCAGCTTTCTTTATAGTCCAACTCTCACATCCATTCATGACTACTGTAAAAAAACATAGCTTTGACTAGACAGACCTTTGTTGGCAAAGTAATGTCACTTGTTTCAGCTGAAATCATAGTGAGGTTTGGCTACAGAGTTGAGTGCACAGGTAATGAACACATACCTTGCAGCAAATACTGTGGCAAAGGCATCTGGGTTTTCAGGATCAACTATAGCAGAGTTCTAGCACCCAATACTTGATTTGTTTCAGCCTAAACATTGTAATGACTAAGAAGTCATTGCATTTGACAGAGTCTACCTAAGAAGTGACTTGATGTGTCTTCCTCCATTAGAGGTAAGGGAAGTAAGATTCAGATGCTATGGTAAGGAAAGTGAAGTTATATTTTCGTACAACAAAGCTTGTGACTATGAAAAATCCTACTTGCTACCTCGTTTGTCTTGAAGATGGCTCCACATCAATAAATATAGATTGACCACATTCCTTCACTTGCTGCCAAGATATACTGTGGCTTTTTTCTAAGTCATCTCCATATATCATTGAAATCTTGGAAAGAATCACTTTTAGTAGCTGCACAAAATCTCACTGCATGTTTACACCATGATTTATGGAGCCATAGCTTCCTTTTTGCACATTTCTGTAACACATTTTTGCTATACTAACAACTCTGGGATAAAAATTCTTTTGACATTTTGAATTATTTCCTACAAAATATCCATAATCAAACTTTATGTTAATACTTTTGGTCACTTCCGTATTCGGTAAGAATTAATTTAGAATAAGACTAGCTTTCCAAAGAATATTCCTTATACTAATAATCCTCAGTTGCAAGAGAAACTGGCAATGAAATAGCCACCTTTATAGCATTTTACAAAACAGAAATTCTACAGTAGTTTTGATTTATATTTGTCCAGAAAGTACTTTGTTTTATTTACTTTTTGTTTGACTCTAATGTAAATGAGTTCAGAGAGAACAGAGAACCTATAAACACTCTCTGTGCTGATGCCAGGACTGTGTTGGGAGTCTTATACCGTCAGGTCTCCTGGGCATTTGACCTGAACTTTCGTTCCTGCTTGGAGGGGCTGGCTCTCATTCAACCCCCTTCACCCTCACCCTCCCATCACTTGGGAGACTGATCTCTCAGGCACATACCATGCCTGAAGGCCAATGTCATAGACCAGGTGGCAAATCACAGAATGAATTTCTAGAGAACTATACTGATTAAACCACTGAAATGGACCATTTGATCATTAAGCTGGTCATCAAGGCCCTTCTGGATGATTCAGACAGGTGGCAGAAATATTGAACTTACTCTCATGAGGGGAGATCAATCTCTTTAAGATTTTTAAATCCTGAAGAAACTGAGAAATATGTTGCTGAAATTGAAAAACAAAAAGAAGAAACAAAAGAAAACATCATGACAAATAAAACTGTGCTTGTGGCAATTTTTAAATTCAAATCATGGATGATTCTCAAAATGGCCTGCAGGCATTTCCATTCCATTTCTCTAGATTTCCCAATTCCTATGATACATTTCCCTTTAACACTGAAAAAATTTGATATAGAAATTGAAGGGTAGAAGTCTGCAGGGAAGCGGGGTAGGGAGGTAGGAGAGGAATGAGGATGGAAAAGGGAAAATGAGGGAACAGGGGAGAAAATAATAAAGGTCAAGAGGGAGGAGGGAGGAGAAAGGGGAGAAGTCAGCGAAACAAGCTGCATCGAAATGCCTTGCTCAGACATCGCTAAATCACCGCATCTCTTGTTTGATAATTTTGAAGTGTTTTTTTTTTTAAACAATAACAACAGCTTTTGGGGGTTTTGTTTGGCTGGTTTCATTTTTGCTTGTTAGATTTGGGTTTTAACTGTAAAAGTTGTTTAATTTCCTTTTCTCATAAGCACTTAAAGCTTTCCATTGTAGCAAACTGCAGATCTTTCAGATAAAGCATTTCTGCTTCTCTTCACCTTCTTTTGTTTCCTGCAGCAGGTGGAGTGGTCGTGCAATGCTGGCAGTGTCAAAGTCAAGGCTGTCGTGTTTGCAGCCCACTTGTCGTTTGATGAGTGACTCACTAGACAGAAATCCCACCATAAATCACAGGCTAACCAGCTCACAGGGGAGAGGAGGCCAAGATCTGCAGACAGGCCTTGCTTTCCTCTTTGTGCAGACAAGCAAGATTTAAGTCAATGTTCTTTTCAGTAAAGTTCTAACTGCTTCAGAATTTGGGTTGTTTAAAAATGAAATTTTTTTATCACTTTGAAAACAAGAATACTTATGTTTAAAATAGCATGAAATGACAAATATATGTGTATGTGTATATGTATATGTATATACATATATCTTTGGCTTCCCAGGTGACACTAGTGGTAAGAACACCCAGTTGTCAATACAGGAGACACAAGAAATGTGGTTTGGATCCCTGGGTTGGGAAGATCCCTTGAAGAAGGACATAGCAACCCACTTCAGTATTCTTGCCTGGAGAATCCCATGGACTAGAGGAGCCTGGTGGGCTACTGTTCGTGGGGTCTCAAAGAGTCAGACATGACTGAAGTGACTTAACATAGCACACCATGTGTGTGTGTGTGTGTGTGTGTGTGTGTGTGTGTCTTGATTCCAGCTTGTGCTTAAGCCAGCCCAGCATTTCCCATGATGTACTCTGCATATAAGTTAAATAAGCAGGGTGACAGTATACAGCCTTGAGCTGCTCCTTTCCCTATTTGGAACCAGTCTGTTGTTCCATGTCCAGTGCTTTTTAAAAAGTTTATTTATTTAGCCATGCCTGCGGGGCAACCCAAGACGGGCGGGTCATGGTGGAGAGGTGTGACAGAATGTGGTCCACTGGAGAAGGGAATGGAAAACCACTTCAGTATTCTTGTCTTGAGAATACCATGAACAGTATGAAAAGGCAAAATGATAGGATACTGAAAGAGGAACTCCCCAGGTCAGTAGGTGCCCAACACGCTACTGGAGATCAGTGGAGAAATAACTCCAGAAAGAATGAAGGGATGGAGCCAAAGCAAAAACAATACTCAGAAGTGGATGTAACTGGTGATAGAAGAAAGGTCCAATGCTGTAAAGAGCAATATGGCATAGGAACCTGGAATGGCAGGTCCATGAAGCAAGGCAAATTGGAAGTGGTCAAACAAGAGATGGCAAGAGTGAACATCGACATTCTAGGAATCAACAAACTAAAATATACTGGAATGGGTGAATTTAACTGAGATGACCATTATATCTATTACTGTGGGCAGGAATCCATCAGAAGAAATGGAGTAGCCATCATGGTCAACAAAAGAGTCTGAAATGCAGTGCTTGGATGCAATCTCAAAAAAGAGAGAATGATCTCTGTTCGTCTCCAAGGCAAACCATTCAATATCACAGTAATCTAAGTCTATGCCCCAACCAGTAATGCTGAAGAAACTGAAGTTGAATGGTTCTATGAAGACCTACAAGACCTTTTACAACTATCATCCAAAAAAGATGTCCTTTTCATTATAGGGGACTGGAATGCAAAAGTAGG
>SJXQ01006623.1:414111-428042 GCA_006408695.1 Aepyceros melampus
GGATTGGAGGCAGGAAGAGAAGGGGACGACAGAGGATGAGATGGCTGGATGGCATCACTGACTCGATGGACATGAGTCTGAGTGAACTCCGGGAGTTAGTGATGGACAGGGAGGCCTGGCGTACTGCAATTCATGGGGTCGCAAAGAGTCGGACACGACTGAGCAACTGAACTGAACTGAATTGGAGGCTAATTACTTTACAATATGGTAGTGGGTTTTGCCATACATTGACATGAGTCAGCCATAGGTGTACATGTGTCCATGTCCAGTTCTAACTGTTGCTTCTTGACCTGCCTACAGACTTCTCAGGAGGCAGATCAGGTGATCTGGTATTCCCATCTCTTTAAGAATTTTCCACAGTTTGTTGTGTTCCACTTAATCAAAGGCTTTGGTGTTGTCAATAAAGCAGAAATAGATGTTTTTTAGGAACTCTCTTGCTTTTTCTATGATCCAACAGGTGTTGGCAATTTGATCTCTGGTTCCTCTGCTTTTTCTAAATTCAGCTTGACCATCTGGAAGCTCACAGTTCATGTACTGTTGAAGCCAAAGATGGCCACAATAAAGGACAGAAATGGTAGGGACCTAACAGAAGCAGAAGAGGTTAAGAAGAGGTGGCAAGAATACTCAGAAGAACTATACAAAAATGATCTTCATGACCCAGACTTTGATACAACCTTTAAAATCAGAAGATGCTCTTTCAGAGATAATGATAAATGAGCCACTCTTCAGAGTAAATTAAACATACTTCTATATGAAAACTTCCTCATGCCCAAAAGGAGAAAATGATGTCATATTTTTTAAAGTAATATTTCTAATTAGTGCATTGTTAGAAATGCCAAGAAACTTTAAGGAAGTTCATTTTATGTTATTATAGACTGACACATTAAACCTCAACACCATGAAAAAAGAAAAGTGTCCTTTCTATGTTAATAAATACTAAGAATAATGAATTATGTAAGATTTAGGATACATAAGGTGTTCCAACTTTTCCATAGAAACTCAATGGACTTCCCAGGTGGTCCAGTGGCTAAGACTCCATGCTCCCAATGCAGGGATCCCTGGTTGGGGAACTAGATCCTACATACAGCAACTAAGAGCTCACGTACTGCAACTACAGGTCCCACATGCCACACTGAAGATCAAAGGTTCTGTATGATGTATCAAGACCCAGTGCGGTCAAATACAATTAATAGAAAGAAAAGAGAGTGGTGGTCCTAAGATGGCAGAGGAGTAGGACGGACAGACCACTTTCTCCCTCACGAATTCATCAAAAGAACATGTCAACGCTGAGTAAATTCCACAAAACAACTTCTGAATGCTGGCAGAGGACATAAGGCACCCAGAAAAGCAGACGATTGTCTTCAAAAACAGGTAGGAAAAAATATAAAAGATGAAAAAGGAGACAAAGGAGGTAGGGAGGGAGCCCATTCTGGGAAGGGAATCTTAAGAAGAGAGGTCTCCAAACACCAGGATACAATCTCGCAGCCAAGCCCGTGGTGAGCCTTGGAAGCACAAGTGCAACATAATAGGAAGGAAAAATAAATAAATAATTAAAACCAACAGATTACGAGCCCAACAGTAACTCCCCCAGTGGAGAAGCAGCATAAAAGCCTGCATCCGCCACTAGCAAGTGGGGGCTGGGCAGGGAGGTGTGGCAGGCGCGGGCTGCAGTGCTTTGTAAGATTCAGGCCGGAAAGCCTCACACGTAACCAGAGCAAACTAACTTGGGCTAGCAAACCAGATTGTGGGATAGCTACCACGTAAAAAGCTCAAACATAAGACACCACCAGGACCGCGCACAGAACAAAGGACGGAAGAGAACTAGCTGGCTGCAGACCATCCCCCTCTGGTGACAGGCAGCCAGAGCCGTAAGGGCTGGAAGGGGGCAATCGCAGCCCAAGAGAGACATTACATACCAAAATACAAGCAGGCTTCTTTGCTAACTAAGACTTCTGGGGGTTCTGGACAGTCATCAGCCGCCAGAGAAGGTTGATGGGACGCCTGCGATACACCCAGAAAACTGAGCAGCAGAGACGTCACGTAAAAAGCTCAAACATAAGACACCACCAGGACCGCGCACAGAACAAAGGACGGAAGAGAACTAGCTGGCTGCAGACCATCCCCCTCTGGTGACAGGCAGCCAGAGCCGTAAGGGCTGGAAGGGGGCAATCGCAGCCCAAGAGAGACATTACATACCAAAATGCAAGCAGGCTTCTTTGCTAACTAAGACTTCTGGGGGTTCTGGACAGTCATCAGCCGCCAGAGAAGGGACGCCTGCAATACACCCAGAAAACTGAGCAGCAGAGACGGGAAAGGTGACAAGGCGCAGCGACTGCGCTCGCCAAACATCTGAGCTACTCGGACTTGGGAAGGGCACAATACGCAGGCCCAACCGAGTCTGTGCCTCTGGGCTACCTGAGCGCCAAACCTGAGCGGCTTAGACCGAGGAGGTGCATGCAACCTAGGGTCGGCCTTAGACAGTTCCCGGCAGAGTAATGTAGAGCCTGAGGGGTGTGCACCGTGAGCAGGGGCAGACCCAGTGGGGCTGAGACACTGCAAGCACACACCAGTGATACTTATTTGTAGCATCCCTCCCTCCCCACAGCGCGACTGAACAAGTGAGCCTAAAAAAAAAACGTGTCCACCACCACCCACCCTGTGACAGGGCGGAAGTCAGACACTGAAGAGACCAGCAAACAGAAGAAGTTAAACAGAGGGAACCACCTTGGAAGTGACCCCTCACTGGCCACAACAGCAGAGAAAGGGCGAGATATATCTTTACTATATTTACGATCATTTGTTGTTGTTGATATTGTTGTGTGATTGTTTTCGCTTTTCTTTTTCCTCTTCTTTTTATTTTTTTGTTGATATTGTTGTGTGACTGATTTTGCTTTTCATTTTCCTCTTCTTTTTTTTTGTTGATATTGTGTGATTGATTTTGCTTTTCTTTTTCCTCTTATTTTTTTAAACCTTTTAAAATTTTAAGTCCTCTATTTCTCCTTTAATTTTTATTTTTATAACCTACTATTACCTTTCAAAAAAAAACCTATTTTTAAAGCAAACACTGTATATACTCTTTTTGTGGTGGTCATTGTTTTTTAANTCCAGGTGTTTCTTGACTCTCTGCTTTTGAATTCCAGTCTCCTATAATGAAAAGGACATCTTTTTTGGGTGTTAGTTCTAAAAGATCTTGTAGGTCTTCATAAAGCCATTCAACTTCAGTTTCTTCAACTTTACCGGTTGGGGCATAGACTTGGATAACCGTGATATTGAATGGTTTGTCTTGGAGATGAAAAGAGATCATTCTGTCATTTTTGAGATTGCATCCAAGTACTGCAGTTCGGACTCTTTTGTTGACCATGATGGCTACTCCGTTTCTTCTGATTCCTGCCTTGCAGTAGTAGATATAATAGTCATCTGAGTTAAATTGACCCATTCCAGTCCATTTTAGTTCGCTGATTCCTAAAATGTCGACATTTACCCTTGCCATCTCTTGTTTGACCACTTCCAATTTGCCTTGATTCATGGACCTGACATTCCAGGTTCCCATGCAATACTGCCCTATACAGCATCGGATCTTGCTTCTATCACCAGTCACATCCATAACTGGGTATTGTTTTTGCTTTGGCTCCTTCCCTTCATTCTGTCTGGAGTTATTTCTCCACTGATCTCCAGTAGCATATTGGGCACCTACTGACCTGGGGAGTTTCTCTTTTGGTATCCTATCATTTTGCCTTTTCATACTGTTCATGGAATTCTCAAGGCAAGAATACTGAAGTGGCTTGCCATTCCCTTCTCCAGTGGACCACATTCTGTCAGATAAAGAGCAAAAACTTAGAAAACTGTATCTTAAGAGATAATAGCATAAAAATAGAAAAACAAAACAACCTGGAAGTTTGTGTCAAAGCAAAACACATGAATTGTTAGGATCAAGTCATAAAAGACAAGGGTGTGGTGGAAGGCTTCAGAGATCAAGGAAATGAGGGATAGGAACGGGATGGATGGGGGACATCAATAGGAGTCATAACACTGGATTATTCTTGAGATAAGTGCTATTATTTTTCCAGTAGTCATGTATGGATGTGAGAGTTGTTCATAAGAAGGTTGAGCACCGAAGAATTGATGCTTTTGAATTGTGGTGCTGGAGAAGATTCTTGAGAGTTCCTTCAACTGTAAGATCAAACCAGTCAATCCTAAAGGAAATCAAATCTAAATATTCATCAGAAAGACTGTTGCCAAAGCTGAAGCTCCAATACTTTGGCCACCTGATGCAAAGAACCACCTAAATGAAAAGACTCTGATGCTGGAAAAAACTGAAGACAAGAGAAGAGGGAGTGGCAAAGAATGAGATAGTTAAGACAGCAACACTGATCCAATGGACATGAATTTGAGGAAACTCTGGGAGATAGTGAAGGACAGAAGAACCTGGCATGCTACAATCCATGGAGTTGCAAAGAGTGGGACACAACCTAGATACTGAACAAGAACAACCAAGAGTTATTCTCACTTTATATATAAGAACACTAAAGATTTGGGGTCAATAGTCACTTAACTCTAGGTTGCTTAGCTAGTTAGAAATAGACAAGGTTCACATTCAGAGGTCAGTCTATAATATTCAGACATGTACCTGGCTATTTAACTTTTGTAAAAGTTACATTGAGTTAGATTTGATTTTACACAGAAAGTACTATTGTTCAGATAAATGTCTTGTCAGAGTAAACCTCATTGGTATAGAAGAGATGGCAAAATAAGACCTATGTCAGAATGGAAACAGCTGGCAGGTATGCAATTCTCTAATACTGGCAATGTTCATTTTTTAGGTTAATTTTTATTTTATTTTTTTTGCTCTCTGCATATAACACCTTGGGAAATACTGTATTTTGAAATGTTTGCTTTTATAAACTTATCAGTATATTCAAATGTATAATTATACCCCCAAGTAGTGACCTAGGGGGTATAATTTAAGTACACTTAAATATTTTCAATAAATAATAAATAGTATTAACAATAGCTTACAATTTCTCTTATTTCATTTTTATCTCATTCTTATTTGTGTTCAGTTTTCAAAATAGAGTTTTTGCAATTCAAACAATTTGATTTTGAAAATCAACTCATGCTTTCAGGCAGACAAAAGTGTTCTATCTCTCTCTCTCTATTTTCTCTCTTTCTCTTTTATCAAAGAGATATCTAGTTCTCTAATAATATCAACAGTTTTTATAATGCTTACACTCAGTGATAGTTTGTGAATATTCTATGGAACAAAATTTTATTTAGAAAGCCTTTGTACCATTGCTCTCAGATCTCCAGTCCCATCCCCAGCTTGGTAATGCTTGAAATCTGTGGAAGGTAGAGATACACACTCCATTTTACTGCATAATACACTGCAATCCTAATCTCATTTTTGGGAATGTGATGCATTCTTTAACTAGAGTTGCCTACTTCCATCAACTACTGGAAAGGTATTTCAGCACATTTCAATTTAATGAAAAGACTAATTTGTATTCTATAATGCAATTTGTTTCTCTCTCTGATGAAATCTCCTCTAGGTTTTACATGAGGCTGTAAATTTTTCTGAGATTGAAAACAAATACAAATAAAGCAAATTAGTGAATATGGACTAATTACTGTTCATTCACAATTTACATACAATATGAGCACTGTTCTAAAGTTTTGAAGGTGGGAAAACAATGAGCATACCCAAAATATGGTCCCAAATATTTACAGCAGAAACTTAGATGGAGGTTTGACATTACGAACAGTGTAGTTGATGTCTCAGATGAGGTTCACAGGAGAAAGGAGCTGCATCAAAAGAATATGATCAACCTGAAAATGGACACGTAACTGAGCCAGAATTAATGGAACAGACAAATACATTTCCAATAAGCATCTTACACATTCCATTGACTTAATGACTCATAAGGAAATTTATAATGATGTGTAATGATTTGAAGGTAAATGATAAAACCGTTATTAGTTGCAGGCAAAATAATTAGCTGCGTGTCATTTTCAGTATTGCTTGTGAAAGAGAATCACCTGGAGACAGGTTACAAGTTATCACACAGGACTTTCAGTTAAATCTGAATTTTAAATAAAGAATGAATAATTTTATTATGTCCCATTTTTTTTTGGCATGGGATATGCTTATTCTAAAACATTATTTGGTTTTTATTTGAGATTACAAATTAATTCTATTTTTACTTGCAAAATCTGGGTAAACATAACTGGAGAGTTTCAGCTCCTTCACTACCATTAGTTAATAAAACACTGGGTTTTTTAAACGGGTTAAATTGTGAATTTTCAAGTATATAATATCTTCAGTAGTGATTCTATTAAATAGATGGAAAAATTAATAGTATTTTCTTATATTGACAATAAAAAATTGAAAATGGAAATTACAATGGAAAAGTAAGATACAAATACCAAAACCCAGAATCTAAAGTATGTCAATAGTTTGTAAATATTACCCTGGAAAGAATATAAGACTTTTCATTGAGAGAAGTGATTACATTTTATTAAAAGACATAGATTAAGATACTTTTTAGTCTTAGGTAAGATGATTTGAAACTTTGAAAGGTCAATTTTCCAGAAGTTTTAGTTAAATATATTGTAATTACAATCAAATTCCGTGGATATATAATTTTGTGATGATTTTCAAGATATTTTGATTATTCTAGCATATTCTAAGACAAATGTAGGAGAGTAAAGTCCTCAGAAAGTTTAGTCAACTCTGAGAGAGAAGTGCAAAGTAGAGGGTATTGGGGAGAACTTGCCCTGTCAGGTAGTAAAATAGGTTATAGGACCATTATAGCAAAAACTTCTTTTGTGTTGTTGGAAGAGGGTGTTTGCTATGACCAGTGCCTTCTTTTCGCAAAACGCTATTAGCTTTGCCCTGCTTCATTCTGTACTGCAAATTTGCCGTTACTCCAGGTACTTATTGACTTCCTACCATTGCATTCTAGTCCCCTATCATGAAAAGAACATCATTTTGGGTGTTAGTTCTAGAAGATCTTGTAGGTCTTCATTTGAACCATTCAATTTCAGTTTCTTCAGCATTACTGGTTGGGGTAAATGATTTGCCTAAGAAACAGAGATTATTCTGTCATTTTTGAGATTGCATCCAAGTATTGTATTTTGGACTTCTTGTTGACTATCATGGCTACTCCATTTCTTCTAAGGGATTCTTAGTAGTTGATATAATGATCATCTGACTTAAATTCACCCATTCCACTCCATTTTATTTCACTGATTCAAAAAATGTCAATGCTCACTCTAGTCATCCCCTGTTTGACCACTTCCAATTTGCCTTCATTCATGGACCTAACATTCCAGGTTCCTATGCATTATTGCTTTTTACAGCATTGGACTGAACTGCCATCCCAGTCATATCCATGACTGGGTGTTATTTTGCTTGGTTCCATCTCTTTATTCTTTCTGGAGTTATTTCTCCACTGATTTCCAGTAGCATATTGGGTACCTACAGACTTGGGGAGTTCCTCTTTCAGTATCCTATCTTTTTACCTTTTGATGCTGTTCATGGGGATCTCAAGGCAAGAATACTGAAGTAGTTTACCATTCCCTTCTCCAGTGGACCACATTTTGTCAGATGACCAACACCAAAATCAGATTGACTATATTCTCTGAAGCCAAAGATGGAGAAGCTCTATCCAGTCATCAAAAACAAGACTGGGAGATGATTGTGGCTCAGATCATGAACTCCTTATTGCCAAATTCAGACTTAAATTGAAGAAAGTAGGGAAAAACACTGGACCATTCAGGTAGGACCTGAATCAATTCCCTTATGATTACAGTGGAAGTGACAAATAAATTCAAGGGATTAGATCTGATAGACAGAGTGCCTGAATAACTATGGACAGAGGTTAGTGGCATTGTAAAAGAGGCAGTGATCAAGATCATCCCAAGGGGAAAAAAAAATGAAAGAGGCAAAATGGTGTCTGAGGAAGTGTTACAAATAGCTATGAAAACAAGAGAAATGAAATGCAAAGGAGAAAAGGAAAGATATACCCATTTCAATGCAGAGTTCTAAACAATAGCAAGGAGAGATAAGAAAGTCTCCCTCAGTGATCAATGCAAAGATATAGAGGAAGACAATACAATGGGAAAGGCTAGAGATCTCTTCAAGAAAATTAGAGCTACAAAAGGAAATTTTCATGCAAATATGGGCTCAATAAAGGTATGGGCCTAACAGAAGCAGAAGATATTAAGAAGAGGTGGCAAGAATACACAGAAGAATTATACAAAAAAAAGAGATCTTTATGACGCAGATTACCATGACAGTGTGATAACTCACCTAAGGCCAGACATCCTGGAATGTGAAATCTAGTGGGCCTTAGGAAGCATCACTAAGAACAAAGTTAGTGGAGGAGATGGAATTCCAGTTGAGCTATTTTAAAAGATGGTGCTGTGAAAGAGTTGCACTCAATATGCCAACAAATTTGGGAAAATCTGCAGTGGCCACAGGACTGGAAAAGGTTAGTTTTCATTCCTATCCCTAAAAAGACAATGGCCTAAGAATGCTCAAGTTCAGCTCAGTTCAATCTCTCAGTTGTGTCCGACTCTTTGCAACCCCATGAACTGCAGCACGCCAGGCCTCCTTGTCCATCACCAACTCCCGGAGTTCACTCAGACTCACGTCCATTGAGTCCCTGATGCCATCCAGCCATCTAATCCTCTGTCGTCCCCTTCTCCTCCTGGCCCCAACCCCTCCAGCATCACAGTCTTTTCCAATGAGTCAACTCTTTGCATGAGGTGGCCAAAGTACTGAAGTTTCAGCTTTAGCATCATTCCTTCCAAAGAAATCCCAGGGCTGATCTCCTTCAAAATTGACTGGTTGGATTTTCTTGCAGTCCAAGGGACTCTCAAGAGTCTTCTCCAACACCACAGTTCAAAAGCATCAATTCTTCATTGCTCAGCTTTCTTCACAGTCCAACTCTCACATTCATAAATGACCAAAGGAAAAACCATAGCCTTGACCAGACGGACCTTTGTTAGCAAAATAATGTCTCTGCTTTTCAATATGCTATCTAGGTTGGTCATAACTTTTCTTCCAAGGAGTAAGCGTCTTTTAATTTCATGGCTGCAATCACCATCTGCAGTGATTTTGGAGCCCCCAAAAATAAAGTCTGACACTGTTTCCACTGTTTCCCCATCTATTTCCCATGAAGTGATGGAACCAGATGCCATGATCTTCGTCTTCTGAATGTTAAGCTTTAAGCCAACTTTTTCACTCTCCTCTTTCACTTTCATCAAGAGGCTTTGAGTTCCTCTTCACTTTCTGCCATAAGGGTGGTGTCATCTGCATATCTGAGGTTGTTGATATTTCTCCTGGCAATCTTGATTCCAGCTTGTGTTTCTTCCAGTCCAGCGTTTCTCATGATGTACTCTGCATAGAAGTTAAATAAGCAGGGTGACAATATACAAAAAAATAAAGTCTGACACTGTTTCCACTGTTTCCCCATCTATTTCCCATGAAGTGATGGAACCAGATGCCATGATCTTCGTCTTCTGAATGTTAAGCTTTAAGCCAACTTTTTCACTCTCCTCTTTCACTTTCATCAAGAGGCTTTGAGTTCCTCTTCACTTTCTGCCATAAGGGTGGTGTCATCTGCATATCTGAGGTTGTTGATATTTCTCCTGGCAATCTTGATTCCAGCTTGTGTTTCTTCCAGTCCAGCGTTTCTCATGATGTACTCTGCATAGAAGTTACATAAGCAGGGTGACAATATACAGCCTTGACGTACTCCTTTTCCTATTTGGAAGCAGTCTGTTGTTCCATGTCCAGTTCTAACTGTTGCTTCCTGACCTGCATATAGATTTCTCAACAGGCAGGTCAGGTGGTCTGATATTCTCATCTCTTCAGAATTCTCCACAGTTTATTGTGATCCACACAGTCAAAGGCTTTGGCATTGTCAATAAAGTAGAAATAGATGTTTTTCTGGAACTCTTTTGTTTTTTGCTACTGTCTTCAATTTAAGTCTGAGTTTGTCAATAAGGAGTTCATGATCTGAGCCACAATCATCTACCAGTCTTGCTTTTGATGACTGTATAGAGCTTCTTCACCTTTGGCTGTAATGAATATAATCAGTCTGATTTTGGTGTTGGCCATCTGGTGATGTCCATATGTAAAATATTCTCTTGTGTTGTTGCATTAGGGTGTTTGCTATGACCAGTGTATTCTCTGGGAAAAACTTTATTAGCCTTTGCCCTGCTTCATTTTGTACACCAAAACCAAATTTCCCTGTTACTCCAGGTGTTTCTTGACTTCTTACTTTTGCATTCCAGTCCCTTATAATGAAAATGACAATTTTTGGGGGTGTTAGTTCTGAAAGGTGTTCTAAGTCTTCATAGAACCATTCAACTTCACTTTCTTCAGCATTACTGGTCGGGGCATAGACTTGGATCACCGTGATTTTGATGGTTTGCCTTGGAAAGAACAGACATCATTCTGTTGTTTTTGAGATTGCATCCAAGAACTGCATTTTGGACTCTTTTGTTGACCACGATGGCTACTTCCTTTCTTCTAAGGGATTCCTGCCCGCAGTAGTAGATATAATGGTCATTTTAGTTAGAATCACCCAATTCCAGTCCAGTTTATTTTGCTGATTTATAGAATGTTGACATTCACTCTTGCCATCTTGTTTGACCACTTCCAATTTGCCTTGATTCATGGACTTAACATTCCATGTTCCTATGCAATATTGCTCTTTACAGCATCGGACCTTGCTTCTATCACCAGTCACATCCACAAATGGATGTTGCTTTTGCTTTGGCTCCATCCCTTCATTCTTTCTTGAGTTATTTCTCCACTGATCTCCAGTAGCATATTGGGCACCTACTGACCTGGGGAGTTCCTCTTTCAGTATCCTATCATTTTGCCTTTTCATATTGTTCATGGGTTTCTCAAGGCAAGGATACAGAAGTGGTTTGCCATTCCCTTTTCCAGTGGACCACATTCTGTCAGACCTCTCCACCATGACCTGTCTATCTTGGGTGGCCCTAGACAGCATGGCTTAGTTTCACTGAGTTAGACAAGGCTGTGATCCATGTGATCAGATTGTCTAGTTTTCTGTGATTATGGTTTCAGTGTGTCTGCCCTACCCTCGCAACACCTACCTGTCCCTCGCAACACCTACCATGTTACTTGGGTTTCTGTTACCTTGTACAGTTAATCATGTTTAATTAGACTCAAGAATAGAGGGAAACAAATATTAATGTCATCATTTAAGTTTCTATAGTGGAATAAAAATGTCAAGAAAGCAACATTCATTTAGGTCCCTAAACACTAGTGATATTTCTTCCTTATAATTGATTTCATTCTTATAACATTCAAAAATAATGTACTCTGTGCCCGTAGAATATTTAAATGCATAAAAGGTTACAGTAATGGGAAGACCACATTCTCTATTCATTTATGTCTAATTTCTCGAAATATCTGGTCTTTAATGGTAGGAGAAAAGATCTTGGGTTCTTTTTAACCTACATTTTATACCTTTATATTCAGTAGCTTTTATCCTTATCTCTGTATCAGTGTTCTTTATCTGCTTTTGCATTTCATTTGAAAATATATTATTTTTCATTGAATAAGCAAAGCACTAAAAAGTATTTAATATTTGTACCTGATAGCCTTATTTCTACCCACTCCAGTGTTCTTGCCTGGAGAATCCTAGGGACAGGGGAGCCTGGTGGGCTGCTGTCTGTGGGGTCGCACAGAGTCGGACACGACTGAAGTGACTTAGCATAGCCTTATTTCTGCAATTTCCTATGTTTTCCTTATTCCTTAGTAATCCAAGCAACTGTATTATAATATATTTAGCTTCATTTATCACCACATAAAAGCAAAATTTGGGTACAACTTTCCAAATTAGAGTATATGCCATACAATGCAGAATCAAACTAACTAAGCTTTCACAAATAAGGAGGAGTGTGAAACGTCAGTGTCATATTGGACAGAAGGAACAGTAAGACCAGCAAGCCATTTAACATAATCCTTACAGTGCTTTTAGAAAATGATTTTGTCATTATATGCTTTTTGCTTTCACTGTATCATAATTGTCTTGCATCTCAAATCATTAATTAAAACAGTCTAAAAGCAGGAAACTGCTTAATTTAGGACAAGTAATTTCAGTCCAGAAAGTTTCTTCTAAAATATATCTAAGCTAACTTATAAGTTACTCTGTTTTACTTACACTGTCTGAGGACTGACTTTGTGGTAGAAGAAAGTGTTGTAACAGTTCTAATTCAGAAAGGATGATAATGTAATTTTATGAAAAGTGTAGAATATGTGCCCAAAGTACTTGCCAGAGAAAAAAAATTTTCATGTTTAAAATATATTTTCTGCATTTTTAAAAGAAAGTCATAAATCATATTAGTTTCACATTTATAATATATTCATTTTCCACATTAAAACATTAATTTTTGTTAATTTCAAGTATGAAAGTAAATAGAAAAACTTATCAGTGCAAGTAATGAAGTAAAGTCTGTCTTCTTTATTATTGAAATCAAGGCATGTTGATGTATGGCAAAACCAATACAATATAGCAAAGTAAAAAAATAAACAAATAGCTATGAGTTATTGATATTTTAAAAAAAGGTATCAGAATAACAAAAAAGGTGTTTTTGAAATGTCCAAAATCACAATTTTACAAAATTAGATGTCATTTATGAATTTACATTTTAGTGGAGTGAATCAGGAAATAACAAAATATATAATGTGTATCCCAGGTCTCACTAGTGGTAAGGAATCCACCGGTCAATGCAGGAGACATAAGAGACATAAGAAACCACAGAAGAGTGCTTTCCATCCCTGGGTGTGGAGGATTCTCTAGAGAAGAAAATGGTGACCCACTCCAGTCTTCTTGCCTGGGATCCCATGAACAGAGGAACTTGGTTAGCAACAGTCCAAGGGGTCACAGACTTGGACATGACTAAGGATGCATGCGCGCACACACACACAGAGAACACAACACATAAGTAAAATAAGTCACATATTATATGGTGATAAATGTAAGGAAGAAAAATAAGGAAAGGAACAAATTGCCATTTTAACAGAACAGCAAAGCAAAGCTTCACTAAGTCAAATGGCATTTTAGTAAAGATCTGGAGAAGTAAGTGTCAAACCAAGCAGATAGACAGGGCAGAATTCTGGGCAGAGTAAGAGTGGCTCAGGAGCACAGCTGGTGTAAGTCCAGAACAGCAGGGCTATGAATTGCATTCAAATATCTGTTAGCAGATAGTTAAATTAGGAAGGTGTTGGTGCTGGTGCTGGTGGGAGTGGAAATGTTGTATTTGCTTCAGTTCAGTTCAGTCGCTCAGTTCTGTCCGACTCTTTGCGACCCCATGAATTGCAGCTCGCCGGGGCTCCCTGTCTATCACCAACTCCCGGAGTTCATTCAGACTCATGTCCATCGAGTCTGATGCCATCTAGCCATCTCATCCTCTGTCGTCCCCTTCTCCTCCTGCCCCCAATCCCTCCCAGCATCAAAGTCTTTTCCAATGAGTCAATTCTTCACATGAGTTGGCCAAAGTACTGGACTTTCAGCTTTAGCATCATTCCTTCCAAAGAAATCCCAGGGCTGATCTTCAGAATGGACTGGTTGGATCTCCTTGCAGTCCAAGAGACTCTCAAGAGTCTTCTCCAACACCACAGTTCAAAAACTTCAATTTTTCGGTGCTCAGCCTTCTTCACAGTCCAACTCTCACATCCATACATGACCAAAGGAAAAACCATAGCCTTGACTAGACGGATCTTAGTCGGCAAAGTAATGTCTCTGCTTTTGAATATGCTATCTAGGTTGGTCATAACTTTCCTTCCAAGGAGTAAGCGTCTTTTAATTTCATGGCTGCAGTCATCATCGGCTTAGATGTCTCTAAAATCTGATATATAGTGAACTAGAAGCTTATTAAAGGGTTCAATT